>JBBPRA010000188.1:0-44297 GCA_038092775.1 Boletus rubescentipes | reverse complement strand
TCATGGCAAACCTTATTTGATTAAACTTAACTTTATCTTTGACAGTTCATTTCCATGCTGTGCATGGCTATGCTGCCACACACATGTGTCCTCCTCATGTCTATGCTTCTCTTCCATTCTGCCACTGCCATGCAGTTGCATCATGTCTTTCATCTCCATTATGCCTACCCTAAACAGTATCAATAGATTTGGTACAAACATGTACACACTATATGCTAGTATATAAGAGCAAAGGAATCAACTGGCATCTCCAGTCTGATTCTCTTGAAGTTTCACCTCTAAAAGTGGACTTGATCAAGCTCTTTACTTTTGTTAGTGGTTTATGCTGTCTAGTGGATGACCTGAGGCATTGACTTGCTTTTAGGTTGTTTCATTAGAATCAGACTACATCTTTCAGCCTCACCTTATCCATCTATTCACCCCACATACACATAACAAGCCAGTGCATAGCAAGTTCCTCCAAAGTTGCAACTAGAGGCACTCACAGCTGAGTGCACCTCAGTGCCCTTTTCTTTTCACAGGTCCCTCCATGCCTTCACCACCACCATCCCCAATACAACAGGAGAGAGCCTCAACTACCCATACATAGCTAGGGTCAAGCTCATGCACAGGGCATCACTCCCTGTCAGAGAGCAGTGGGAAGAAGTTGTGCAGGAGCCAGCAGCAGTAGGAGAAGTTCCACCAGGCCCAGGGTGTGAAGAAGATGATCCTCTCACACCAGCCACCAGATTCCTACATCAATTGGAGGAAGATTTCTTTTCTATACATTTCAACTTTACTGTAGACTCCAACAGAGATTTTCTACACCCCCACAGCCCTTCCCAGACAGTTGCTCATGCCCTCAGATTGGACAACCTACAACCCTCATTCACACCCATCACCCAGGGCTCAGCCCTCTCCAAAGAGAGAGACCCAAACAATGATATCCCTGCTCTTGATCTGCCAGTTCAAGAACTCTTACCTGGCCAACAACTTCTCTGTGGGCAAAGCCTCGAAAGGTGGTTGGAAGTAGATCCCCACCCAGAGCCAGTAATATTAAGTCCATTCAACAGCACAGGGTATATTTTGGGAAGATATAAAAGGCAGAGAGAGGAACTGAAACAACCCAAAAAGCAAGTCAATTGCCTTAGGTCATCCACTTAGATGGTGTAAACCACTAACAAGTATGAGGAGCTTGATTGAGTCCACTTTTAGAGGTGAAACTCCAAGAGAATCAGCTGGGATTGCCAGTTGATCCCTTGGACTTATATACTGGCATAGAGTATATACATGTTTGTATCAGATCTACCAATACTGTCTAGGACAGGCATAGTGGAAATGAATAACATGATGCAACCGCATGCATGGTGGTGGCAGAATGGAAGAGAAGCATGGACATGAGGAAAGCACATGTGTGTGGCAGCATAGCCATGCACAGCACAGAAATGAACTGTCAAGAATAAAGTTAGGTTTAATGAAACAAGATTTGCCATAAGGCAAACACATGTTTATGAAATGATGAAGGGCGTGAGATAAGTGAGTTCCTGTAGGGAATCTCCTCACAGTTTGAAGTCTGAAGTGATCAGATAAGATAAAGAAAAGAGAGAAAATTGGCTAAGTTTGTTGAGATGTAGTCCCAGTAAGTGAAACCATAACAGGAACTGGAGCAGGAGGAAGCTCCAAGGAGAAAGAGGACTTGTAAGCAATACAAGCATGAGATCCGCTGATGGGAGAACAATAATCCAGCCCCCATCATCAGTAAAAAGAAGTTGCACTCTCAGGCATCTATCAAACCACTGCACAGATAGTTTCAATTTGTTTTCAAATTTTATTTACCAAATATGACTACCCTCCCCACTTCCCTTGCCATGGCATTGACCACAATTTCCAGTGCTTAGGGGCAGGACCCCATAGTAGCAAATGTTTTCACAGAGCTTCGGCTCTATATTGAAGTCAGCAAAGATCAGTTGGACATGGCCAACACCAAGAACCTTCAGCTGGAATCTGAAGTAAATCAACTTACCAGGCTGAGTACCCAGAAGACCAGCTCATTGAGCTATTGGAACAGAATGCTGACCAACAAATCATTGAGAGGCTACTTTTGGAAAAGGGCCACTACACATCAGTGGCAGACTTTAAGAAAGACCTTAAACAGGCAGGGAGCAAAAAGCAGCTCCTTAACTCCATCAAGTCCAGAATAACAGAATGGGCCAAGACAAGGGACCTGAATGCCATGGATATTGATGTCACCCAGAGCAGCAATAACAAGTGTTTCAACTGCAGTGGAGAGCACTTCACCAAAAAATGCAAAAAGCCAAAGCTGCAGTGCAGCAAGCACAAATTCCTTGGCAGCAGTCATAAGAAGGACTGCTCCCATTGGGGCAAGGGCAGCTCACAGGCCCACAGTGCCAAGACAGAAGAAGGCACAACCTCCTGGGATGAGGATAAAAGCACCAAAAAGGAAAAAGAAGACAAGGGCAAGGGCTGAGATTGGTCCAAGTCCATCCAAGGAATGTCTTTGGATGAGGCACAAGCCTGGTTCAAGGGTTACAAAAACCTGGCTGCAAAGTCAGGAAAAGCTTAAGTCCAAGGCATCAATCTGGGTGTGCTAAGGACAATAATAGGTATAATGTCCTATCCATGGAAGAAATTGAAGAGAGTGAGGATTCTGCAGATAATAAAATAATTTCAAATTCAACCTTGCCATCAGAGGGGTCCCCTAGTGGGCTTGCCAGGGACATTAAACCTGGGCTTAATTCCTCTACAAAAAACAACAAAAATATTAAAGAAGAAATCCCAGAAGACACTTTTGTGTGCAGCATTCAACCCACACAAGAAATATATCTATCTATTCAGATCATGCCGGCCAGTAGCTGAAACGATTTTACAAAACTCAACACACTCCTTGACTTGGGCGCAAATGCTATTTTTATTAACAAAGCATGGGCCAAAAAGCACAATGTGCCACTTATGCCCTTATGCAACCCCATTCCTGTGTATAACATTGACAGAACATGGAACTCCGCTGGAAGTATTACCCACACAGCAGAGCTGATTGTCAAATTTCAAGGACATCATGAGAAGATCATGGCAGAAGTAACAGACCTGGGAAAGAACATGTTTATCCTGGGATTCTCTTGGTTAAAGCATCACAATCCAGATATTGACTGGATGAAGGGAATGGTAAAGATGACACACTGTCTGTGACACTGCCACATGCTTCAGCTGAAGTCAGCATTCCTGGCTTCTCTCAAGAAAGAGAAGTACAACATTCAGTACCAAGTTCATGAGATAATATGTGTGCTTGAGGTGCAACAGGAAAAACCAACAGAAAAGACTCCTGAAGAGCTAGTCCCAAAGGAGTATCATAAATTCCTAAAAGTATTTTCAAAAAAGGAATCTGAGCACATGCTGCTTCAGAAACCATGGGATCATGCAATTGATCTCAAGTACACATTCAAGCTGAAGAAAGGCCACATCATCCCTCTATTGCCAGCAGAGCAAGAGGAGGTCATGGTGTTCCTTGATAACCAATTAAAGAAGGGGTACATATGCCCTTCTAAGTCCCCCCAAATATCACTGGTGTTCTTCATTCCTAAGAAAGACAGGAAGAAACATATGGTACAGGATTACCAATACCTAAATGAACACATGGTCAAAAACAATTACCCATTGCTGTTGATTGCACAACTCATCAACAAGCTCCAAGGAGCTAAATTATTTACAAAAATGGATCTCAGATGGGGATACAACAATGTCTGCATCAAGGAAAACAATGAATGGAAGGCAGCCTTCACCTGCTTCCACAGATCATTTGAACCCCTCATCATGTATTTCAGGCTCTGCAACCCACCCACCACCTTCCAAGCAACAATGAATGAAATCTTTGCAGACATGGATGACATTGTGGTGGTATACATTGATGACCTGATGATCTTCACAAAAACAGAAAATCAAGCTGAGCACAACAAAATTGTCCTAGAAGTACTCAGGAGACTAGAAGAAAATGATCTATTTGTGAAATCCGAAAAGTGCACATTCCACACCACAGAAGTTGACTTCCTCAGCATGATAGTTGAATATGACAGGATGAAGATGGATGAAGAAAAAGTAAAAGCAATTCTGGAATGGCCAGAGCCAAAAACAGTCAAAGGAGTCCAGAGTTTCCTCAGATTGGCAAACTTCTATTGAAGGTTCATCAAAGATTACGTGAAGGTGGCCAGACCCCTTCATGACCTTACCAAGGAGGAGAACCCTTTCCATTGGAAAGAAGCCCAACAAGTAGCATTTGATATGCTTAAACTCCACTTTATTACAGCACCAATCTTGGCATTCCCAGACATTGATTGTATTTTCCACCTTGAAAGTGACACCAGTGATTATGCTATAGGGGCGGTTCTATCTATAGAAAAGGAAGGTGTATGGCATCCCATCCCCTTCTCCTCCCACTCCATGACACCACATAAATGAAACTATTCAATTGCAGATAAAGAAATGCTTTTGGTAATCCAAGCCCTGGAACAGTGGTGTCACTTA
Source organism: Boletus rubescentipes (assembly GCA_038092775.1). Lineage (NCBI taxonomy): Eukaryota > Fungi > Basidiomycota > Agaricomycetes > Boletales > Boletaceae > Boletus > Boletus rubescentipes. Next base: position 39,782 of record JBBPRA010000188.1, on the reverse strand, counting down.
TTGGAATTGCTAGTTCCAACCAGGTGCAGAGACAACAGTAAAGGGATGAACCAGTAAGGGAGAACACTCACTTGGTGCTTGATACTCTTGCAAGTAGATTGAAGAAGCTATCACTTGATTGTAGGAGTTGAGAGCTTAGTATTTCGGGTCATAAGGACCCAGCTTAAATACATCCAGAGTATTGTTTGTATGAGTGGATGAAACTATTAGTAAAGGGTGAAAGAGTCCCAGGAAAGAGCTCATAATGAAAGAAAAAAAATGTATTGTGCAATAGTAGTACAATATGAGATCAGAATGGTAAGTAATCACACTAGATTGTAAGTATATGGTGCAAGATAATAAAGTATGACATCATTAATAAGAATAGAATATGATGCCATAATGATCAGCAAAGAATGGTATGAAATGTATCATAATGGTGTGACTGACCTAATCATGTCAGTCATGCTTATCCTAATGAGTATAGAAGAAATCCAACATCACTATCTAGAAGGTGCTAGACACCAATTTGAAACATGGAATGACCATGCAAATTTGCAATGGTTCATGCAGAGGCAGGACCTCAACTGATGACAAGTGCACTGGGCCCAATATTTATCTAGATTTAATGCAGTCTGGTGTTACAAACCCAAACCTTCTATGGGGAAACCCAATGTGCTCTCTAGACAAGAAGATCATGCTGAGGGAATAGAAGATGACAATAAAGGAGTTATTGTTACCACCCTGGACAAGATTAGGATGACCATCTTGATCACGGATGAAGGGGATTCACTAAAAAAGAAAATCTTCAATACCACTTGCCTACTGTCAAAAGCTGACATTCAAAGGCTATGCAAAAAGAATGCCATATGCAGAGAACATGATGGCATGTTATACAACAACCTTGGCAGGCTATACGTGCCTGAGAGTAATCTATTATAAATGGAAGTCATCCAAAAACACCACAACTTCCCCATAGCTGGACACTCCAGCTATAAGAAGACATTAGATTTGTTGCAGTGCAACTATTACTGGCCCAGGATGGCCACTACCATAAAAGAATATGTCATTAGATGTGACACATGCCAAAGATTCAAGGGATTTAATGTGGCCCCAGCAGGCCTTCTTCACCCACTTGAAACCCTGTCATTACCATGGGAACATATCTCAGCCAACTTCATCACAGACCTCCCCCTTTTCCATGGCTTTGATGTGATCTTGGTGGTTGTTGATCAGTTCTCAAAAGAAGTTAAATTAATTCCTTGCACAAAAACCTGTTTGGCCCTGGATACAGCCAAGTTATTCATGCACAACATGTGGAAGCATTATGGACTCCCACATTCCATCACTTTGGACTGTGGCCCACAGTTTGCTGCACAAGTCATGCAGGAAATTAACAAGGCCCTCAGCATTTCTGCTAAGTTATCAATGTCTTTCCATTCTCAGATAGATGGTCAGATAGAAATAGTCAATAAAGAAGTGCAGAAGTTCCTATGGATCTACTGCTTCAAAAAACAAGATTAATGGGCCAATTGGCTTGCCATTGCCCAGTTCTTTATAAACAGTAAGAAACACGTGTCAACCAAGGTTGCTCCCTTCAAAGCAACACAGTCTTACATACCTTGCATGGAAATTGAACCCATTGCTTTGGATAAGGCACCAGCTGCCAAGGACTTCACATCTGAAATGGAAGGTACACTGGAAAGCATGAGAAAAATTTAGAAAAGGCAAAAGAGCAGATGAAGCTCAATGCTGACAAACACTGTTTGGCAGTGTCAACTTACGAGATTGGCCAACAAGTTTGGCTCACTACCAAAAACCTGCAGTTGACCCACACTTCTCACAAGCTTTCTGAAAGGTGGCTAGGTCCCTATAAAATCATCAGCTTGGCAGAGCCCAATGCCATAAAACTACAACTACCAAGATCCATCTTGTTGTTAACATCTCATGGGTTAAGCTGTACCATGAACACATGGAGGGGCAAACCTTATACTGGCCTAGACTGATGCACATGGCTAAAGACCAAGACAACAAATGGGAGGTGGATTACATTGTGGATTCTTGGCTAAAAAGAAGAAAACTAGAATACCTCATTCACTGGAAGGGCTATGACAACTCAGATCATATATGGGAATCCAAATCCAATCTTGGAAATGCAAAAGACACTATCCAAGATTTCCACAAATCTCACTCCTCCGCCCCACATGCCCTTTCCATTGATCCAGCAGATTTCCTTCTGCTGTTCCAAAAGCAACCAGAGCCATTTACTGACATTCACCCATGCTGCCTTCCTTTTGATTGCCTGGAAGTTGATCTTTAGAAGGGGGGTAGTGTTATGGTCCCACTCTAAGGGACTACCTTTTCAACAGACTTGTCACTTTTTCTTTCTTTCATCTTATCTTATCTTATCATTTCAGACTTTGAACCATGAGGAGATTCTCTATGAGAACTCACTTATCTCACACCCTTTACATTTTCACAACACATGTTTGCCTCATGGCAAACCTTATTTGATTAAACTTAACTTTATCTTTGACAGTTCATTTCCATGCTGTGCATGGCTATGCTGCCACACACATGTGTCCTCCTCATGTCTATGCTTCTCTTCCATTCTGCCACTGTCATGCAGTTGCATCATGTCTTTCATCTCCATTATGCCTACCCTAAACAGTATCAATAGATTTGGTACAAACATGTACACACTATATGCTAGTATATACATAAGAGCCAAGGAATCAACTGGCATTCCCAGTCTGATTCTCTTGGAGTTTCACCTCTAAAAGTGGACTTGATCAAGCTCTTTACTTTCATTAGTGGTTTACACCATCTAGTGGATGACCTGAGGCATTGACTTGCTTTTGGGTTGTTTCAGCAGATCCACCCTGTTGTCAATATCTCACAGATAAAGCTGTACCATGAACACATGGAGGGGCAAACCTCATACAAGCTGGGACTGGTACACATGACTAAAGACAGAGACAACAAATGGAAGGTGGACTACATTGTGGACTCTTGCCTAAAAAGGAAAAAACTTGAATATCTTGTTCATTGGAAGGGCTATGACAACTCAGATCACACATGGGAACCCAAATCCAATCTCAGAAATGCAAAAGATGCTATCCGAGACTCTCACGCTTCTCACTCCTCCACCCCATGCACCCTTTCCATTGTGATAGATTTGGTACAAACATGTACATACCATATGATAGTATATAAGAGCCAAGGAATCAACTGGCATCCCCAGTCTGATTCTCTTGGAGTTTCACCTTCAAAGCAGACTTAATAAACTCTCATCCTTTGTTAGTGATCTATGCTGTCTACTCAAGATAACCTAAGGCATTGACAGCTTTTGGGTTGTTTCAGCTCTTCTTGGATTCAAATGAAGAAAAACTATCAGCAAATATAGTCTACTATAAACTACTATTGTAGATCCTGTACACATCTGCAGGTTATGCTCTGCTTGTATATAATAGAAGTGAAAAGTCCAAAAACTGTCCCAATGAGTTGTCATTTTGGTATGGCTGTCATTTAACCAAATCTTAACCAAATCTTCTGATTCTTGGATTGGTAGAAAGCCATGAGTGAGTACTTTATTTCATACGCTCATAGGTTTAGATGTGGTTAGGGTCCTATTGCAGAGTATTGAGTTTAGTGCAAAACATGCAAACATTGGGACAGTTGTTTGAGCCACTGTAGCTGACAAGTTCTGTCTGGGTCACTTGGTGCTTCACCAGAAGTCCACATCTCCATTTTGGGCAAGTCCACACTACTACTCCTATTTTAGCCTTGGCCTTAATGGGAGGGCACTGTCTATGATATCCATTTCTGATCTCTGTGCCCCTTCTGATCAACTCCAGTATTAACTCCAGTATATCCTTCATTTTCCCTTAGGACTTTGTCTTGGAGTTACATCTTCTCCACATTGGACCTCCATATACAGCCTTCATTCTTATTTAGAGTTATTTCCATATATCTTAGTAGGACCCTTTATACCTACTGTAAGTCTGATTTCTGATCTGGACTTGTAATATATAAGCCCTATGTTCTCAATCTATGTATCTCAGTTTGTATGTCCACAGAGTCTCCTATCCTCTAACTCAAAGTTGTCCTTTGTGGCTTTCATACCCCACTCCTATCTCTTATCTCCATTCCTCTGAAATTAAGGATACAACCTCAACAAGGGTGCAACACACAAGTCTGTGCTGAGTCCTTACTAAGTCCCCTCTTCATTATCCCCCATTGGACCTCTAGTCCAACTTCATACTTATTGTTACAGTCCCACTTACCAGGACCACTTTTTAACAGACTTAGTCAATTTTTCTCCTTTCTTTATCTTATCTGATCACTTCAGACTTCAAATCATGAGAAGATTCTCTATGAGAACTCACTTATCTCATGCCTTTCACCATTTCACAAACACATGTTTGCCTCATGGCAAATCTTGTTTTATTAAACCTAACTTTATTCTTGACAGTTCATTTCCATGCTGTGCATGGCTATGCTGCCACACACATGTGCACTTCACATGTTCATGCTTCTTCTTCCATTCTGCCACCACCATGTGGTTGCATCATGTTATTAATCTCTGTTATGCTTGCCCTAGACAGTATTGATAGATTTGATACAAACATGTACATACTCTATGCCAGTATATAAAGACCAGGGAATCAACTGGCAACCCCAGTCTGATTCTCTTGGAGTTTCACCCTTCAAAGTGGACTCATTTAACTCACTCACTCGTTAGTGGTCTAAGCTGTCTAGTGGATAACCTGAGGCATTGACTTGCTTTATTGGGTTGTTTCACTTATCCCTTCTTTCCCTCCAGACCTCCATCAGACTTGGGCCCAAAGGACCCAGACTTAACATTAGTATATAAAGCCTAAGAAATCAACTGTTATTGATTAGAATCAATGGACTTATTGTACCACCTTGGTGGCCCTCTTCCTGCCAGTATATGTAGATGTAAGGCATAGTGGCACTTGCAGGTAAGGACTTGTAACTACAGCACTCAGACTACTAGTATACCTGTCCTCCTACTCACTTGGACTCTTAATACACATGCACAATTCTGAAGAAGCTCTGATGAAACATGCTGCCTCATGCTAAAGTCATCCCAGAGGAATTCCTAGACTTCCAGACTCTCAGAAATCCAATTCTCAAACTTTCACCCAGTCTATACCAGTCCCAAGCTATCATGTTTGCCATCAAGTTACCTTCACACATAAAGATATAGTAACACAGTTTACACCACAGCTTATGAAGTTTTTTAGATCCTCATGACTCAGGAAAAAAACTTTCAAGTTGTTGATCAAGATAATACAAGTTATCTATTGATTCGACTATCGCTCAAATACCCTTGTCCTGGAAAATTAATAGATCATACAACGAGGCTATCTGATTACCCTGGAGGACCTTAAGCAATGGGAACACGTCAAGTAGACTGAAATTTACCTTGCGCTCCAGGACTTTTATCACATCCCGCAAGCGATCGCCTACGGTATGGCGCTTCGCCACTTGGGTGGCACAATCCAGCGACCTGTACTCCTCCGCGAGACTACTATAAACCCTGCGTTGGAATGGCATCAGCAAAAGTATGACAAAAGATGAAAGATAGGCGTACTCTCTGAAGTGGGCAAATTCGTCTTCGAGCTCACCAACAACCCGAGCGAGCACAGTTTGAGGTGGTACATCACCCGGTCTTAATGTACCGCCATTCTTGTCCATCCTCTCGAGAATCTCTTCGATCGTGTATGTACGTCCGATGCCACGACCAGTCTCACGTGGGTGGACAGCCTCGGGTCGGGGTTCGATACCTTCATCAAAACCTTCGTCTCTGTCCTCGTGGCGATCATTCGGAGCTTCATGATCGTCTCGATGAACGCCATTGCGATGGGAGTGGTGGTGACCCTTGCACATTCGACATGAAGTCGTATTATGGCGGGGCACAGAGAAGAACAACCGCTCCATACGCTCTGAGCCGATTCTAGGGAACGGCGGATTGGACTCCGCTCCATCATTGGGCTTCTCATTTGCATCCTGAACTCGTCGGCGCGAACGGGTGGTGGTAGCACTCTTGATGGATGATGACGAGTCGCTCTGGGCTGATGAATTAGACGCGCGCTCCGAGCGACGTTCATCAAGATCCACCGATATTCGATCTACTTCCTCGTCGTCGATAAACCGTCTGACGGAAGGTACCGGGGATTCGACCACCAGATGGTTGCTTTGCTCACTTGGAGCCTCATCACGCCCTTGACGCCGTTCATTGAGGCCCTCTTCGACGACACCACGGAGAACCTCAATTTCGCCAGCGAGTCTTTCCACTTCAGTTCTGAGCTCGTTAATTTCTTGTGCCTTCTCTGTCAACGAAAGCGCGTCCGATTCTCGGAGTCTACGAAGGTCTTCGAGAAGCTGCTGTTGAGATGCCAAGTCAGACGTGACGCGGCTAAGATGGGACCTCAACGTCGTGACGAGTGCTTCCAGCGCTAGGACGCATCAACACGACGTATCTCACACCATTTGATCAACGCCCACCTTTCTTCTCCTGAACCACTTCAAAGTACTTGGAAGCGTGGGGGTCGACATCTTTAGTTCTTTTCTCCTTTCCCTTGACTCGAGAAGTGGACGGCGCAGCTATTCGGGCAGCGCTGAGGTCTATAGCATCTTGGGAGTCCATAATTCGAGTGCGCTCTCTGACGACATCGCGTTTGCACTCTTCGAGCTCATACTCGAGCTCCCTGACCCGACGCCGTGCAATGCTATTCTCTGTTTCCAAGTGGTTCAACCTTGTGTGAAGCGTATTGAGTGATGCCATGAGACGAGCTTTTGATCACACAATTTAGTTTCCTTCACGGAACAGTAACTTGATCGAGTTACCTTCAACCTCTTTAGAACCCGGACCACGCACACCGTACCGTTCTAGATTCGCCTTGGCCGGAGAAATCACGGCATTCGTTAGACCGGTGACATCGGGAAGATGCACACGACTGCGATTGGACTTTTTTGCTGTGCGGCTTTCGTGATTTGGGTCACTTGTTGCATCGGCAACGTTTCGATTCAGTCCGTCTTTAACCACAGAACGGTGCCCAGCGACGGGAACAGCACCATCCTCTTCTTGCCATTGTTCTTGCGCTTGGCGTACGTCACGGACCAGTCCCCGAGCCATCTTGGTAAATCGAGAACCCGACGTGGAAGGGGTTGGCGGCTGGACATGAACGTTGGGTTGAATAACAGCAGGTTGGGAGACATGTCGTCGAATAGGAGTGGCTGTGGTGTCGAAAGCAACCGTGACTTTTCGTGCGCGGGGGGTCATATTCCGCCGAGAAACATTCGCATCTGCGTGTCGTTGCAACGGCTCTGGCATTCCGTGTTGCGAGGCCCGAGGCTGGCCGCCACGGGGACGTCTAGGGGAGAAGCCAGCACGCTGTAGCGTCTCCGACAACTTTGGACGGGGAATATCCTGCGACCTGTCTGCATCCTCCGCGTCGGAACCCGCGTGACAAGCTGAAAACACAACGATGCCAGAAGGATTAGTATATAACGATTCACTCAAATCGACGATTCGCACCAGCTATGATGTCTTGGAGGGGACGTTCAGGATCATATTCAGCCCCACTGATGCTAGGCTCCCTCTTCCCACTGCGGGCGAGCCCTGCAGTAATAGTGACTGCACTCGCATGGTGTGCAGCAGTTGACATGGTGCGGACATCATATGGGGTGATACCCTCATCGTCATGGATAGACCACGCGCGGATGTGGCTGGCGTCAAGATCCAGGTTTTCTCGGGAGTGCCGATCAAACGACGCAAACGCAGGAAAATGGTCGGGCACAGAACCATGCCTGGGATACTCTAGAGACTCGTTGTCGCCGGCGCCGTCGTCTTGTTCAGAAGATAGATGAAGAGATAGATCGGTGTTTTGCAAATTGTGTTCGAGTTGGATGCGGTGTTGTTCGAGCTCATCGCCAGGGATGCTGAACTCACGGCGTGAGGAGGAAGATGACTTTCTAGTCATCTGAGGTGTCGCTAAACAGGTTACAAGAGAAAGATGGAAAAGCAAGACAAGGAAGTCGAAGCGGAAGGAGAGCGAGCAGACGAGATCGCCCGCAGGGAAAAGCAAACAAAGTTGTTGACACGGTGGAACGCGTCAGTCACGTGAGCGTTATTCGACCCCTCTATGTGGGGTCACTTGCCAGATTTACACGGCCATTTTCCCGGTCATTTTAATCAAGTCCCGATAGGACTTTCATGGAACAACAGACCCACAAGGCGCACAGGCCTGCTCAGTCTGGGGCCAAGGCAGACAAAAAGGGCAAAGGAAAACAACACTCTGGATTCAACGAAAAGGTACGTCACATGTTATCCGTTCCCTGACCTCGTTACTTCTCGCGCCCAGGCCTTTGCACCCAAGTCTGGCAGACGAGCCGACAGACAAGGTCGTAGGAATGTAGAGCGCGACCAGACTCGTCTACATGTTCCGTTGGTCGATAGGACCCCCGACGACACGCCGCCGCCCGTCATCATCGCCATTGTGGGACCTCCGGGGGTCGGAAAGACCACCCTCCTAAAGAGTCTCGTTCGTCGGTATTCGAAACAGACCATGCAAGATGCAAAAGGCCCTATCACAGTCGTTGGAGGGAAGAAGCGACGACTGACCTTCATCGAGTGCAACAACGACCTCAACTCCATGATCGACATTGCAAAGGTCGTCGATTTGGTTCTCCTCATGATCGATGGGTCCTTTGGCTTCGAAATGGTTCGCTCTCTACGAATTACTGACTCTCTCTGTTCATGACATCTGTGCACAGGAAACATTCGAGTTCCTCAACATACTACAGTCCCACGGATTTCCAAAAGTCATCGGTGTCCTATCGCATCTTGACCTCATCAAGAAACAGTCCGCTCTAAAGGACACCAAGAAGGCCCTTAAAAAGCGATTTTGGACAGAAATCTACCAGGGTGCAAAACTCTTTTACCTTTCTGGTGTCCTCAACGGACGCTATCCCGACAGCGAAATCCTCAACCTATCCCGTTTCATTAGCGTGATGAAGTTCCGTCCGCTTGTATTCCGAAATAGTCATCCATACCTTTTAGCAGACCGTATCGAGGACCTCACGCCGCGCGAAACGATTCGCGCATCCAAAGGCAAATGTGATCGGACAGTCACGCTGTATGGTTACCTGCGGGGTACCAACCTCCGTGAAAGCACGAAAATCCATATACCCGGTGTTGGAGACCTCAACATGGCGTCCGTCACTGTGCTAGGAGATCCATGTCCCCTCCCCGACGCCGATTCGGAGAAACGGAGAAAGTTGAGCGAAAAAAGGAAACTGCTCGTGCATGCACCCATGAGCGACGTCGGAGGTCTCATGTACGACAAAGATTCGGTCTGGATTAACGTTCCCGGTAACTTTACCCGCGGACCAGCGGATGGTAGGTTGCTCACTGTGGAGCATAGTTACGAACTGACGCCGTTCCTCCAGCGCCTGACTCAATACCTCAAGGGGAGGGAGAGCAGATGGTCATCGATCTCCAGGATGTCGATGCTACCCTCGGGGACGCCGTTTCCCGCAGTCAAATTAGATTACTCGGATCATCGTCCAAGCACCTCAGTGTTAATACAACGCCCCATGCGCAGGGCGTCAATGACATGGACGATGAAGAAATTGGGGGTCTGCCGGACGAGGGCTCGGAAGATGAGAGCGATGTGGATGAGGGAGACTCAGACAATGAGCAAAACTCAGGCGCGGACTCTGACGAGGACGAGGACCTTGACGAGGATGATACCCCACGCGGCAACAATGGGCGTGCTGCACATCGCAACGCGATGAGACCCTTGGAGGGACTCGCCGGGGATGAGGAGAATGTCGATATCGCCTTCGCGGATAGTGACTCTGAGCTTGGAGAAAACGATGATTTCTTCCATCCTAAAGAGATAGCTGAGTCGTATGATGATGATCTAGACATGACTAAAGAGCCACTATTGCCTGAAAGCCTGCAGGAGTGGGAGGACGAAGAAAACCTGGACGCCATACGTTCACTTTTCATCACTGGAGATGAATCTGCCGCTGGTGGTGCAGAGGAACAAAGTGGTGACGAAATGGAAGCCGAAGATTCCGAGGAGCCCGAAACCACCGGCGCTGCTGCGCTTACTGCCAAAAAAGAAGCACTCAAACGCAAGTTTGATGAGCAATACGACGATCCAGAAGGAGACAAGATGGACTTTTATGACGAAAAGAAGGACGAGTTGAATCGACAACTCCAACTCAATCGCGCAGAATTCGAGGATGTCGATGGCGAGGCCCGTACATCGGTGGAAGGTTACCGTCCAGGAACTTATGTCCGTATTGAACTCTCCTCCGTGCCGTGCGAGATGATCGAGAACTTTGATCCGCATTATCCTATCATTGTTGGAGGCTTATTGGCAGCCGAGGAACGGTTTGGATATCTGCAAGTGCGGATCAAGCGACACCGTTGGTTCGCCAAGACCCTCAAGACCAACGATCCACTTATCTTTTCACTCGGATGGCGACGTTTCCAGACTATTCCGATATACTCTCTCGACGATCACTCGATCCGTATGCGCATGCTCAAGTACACTCCAGAACATATGCACTGTTATGCAACTCTTTATGGTCCTGTCGCACTGCCAAACAGTGGTTTCTGTGCTTTCAACTCACTGGATGGGGAGAACGCTGGATTTAGGGTATCGGCCACTGGCGTCGTTCTCGATGTTGACCGGTCGACGAAGATAGTCAAGAAATTGAAGCTTACGGGTGTTCCCATCAAGATATTCAAGAACACGGCCTTTGTAAAGGACATGTTTACGAGTGCACTTGAGGTCGCGAAGTTTGAAGGGGCCAATATCCGGACCGTTTCAGGTATTCGAGGTCAGGTAAAAAAAGCGCTCTCGAAGCCAGAGGGTGCGTTCCGGGCAACGTTTGAAGACAAGGTGCTCATGAGTGGTGAGTAGTCGTTTTCAACGCCAACGTAACATGACTGACAAACAAGGCGACAGACATCATCTTCCTACGAGCATGGTATTCGATCCAGCCTCGTCAGTTCTATAATCCGGTGACATCATTGCTCCTGTCGGATAAATCACGATGGCAAGGTATGCGACTCACGGGCCAGGTGCGACGCGACGAAGGCATCAAGACACCTTTGAACGTCAATTCGCACTACAAGTCTGTCGAACGCCTGCCGCGACGATTCAATCCACTCAAGATACCCAAAAAACTGCAAGCATCGTTACCCTATGCATCGAAACCGAGGGCGATGAAAGCGCAGAGGACCAAAACATACATGCAGCAGCGTGCTGTGGTGATGGAGCCAGAGGAGAAGAAAGCTGTCGCGCTCTTACAACAGATCCGAGCGCTGCGAAGGGATCAGGTTGAGAGACGGAAGGAGAAACAGAATGAGAGGAAGGAAGTGCATCGGAAAAAGGTGGCCAAGGAAGAGGCAGTCAAGGGGGAAAAGGACAAGAAGAAGCGGAAAGAAATTATGAGAGTGACCGGGATCAAACACAAGCGTCAAGTCGAGGTCGAGGAGGGTACTGTAAAGCGACGGAGGACCAGTAGCTAGTGTGACTGTGACGCGACGCGTCACGGTAATTGACTTACCACTTGCGACCCTGGTTCAGTTCTGCGTTGGGATGAGTGGACATTCCGACTGGTATGCGAATGGGCACGGCGGGTCGCAGGGGACGTACTCGCCCGATCCAGCGGTGAGTGCTAGTGGTGGCGTGCAGGGACACGACGCCGTGTATGAAGCTCACCGGCTCTTTGCTGCATACCCGTCTGCCTCTGCGACGCCCTCTGCGCATGGTAGCGTCGTCTGTCTGTCTGTCCTTTCCGCGCTGACCAGCGACGAGCAGTGACGAGGCACATCAGCAATCTTTCCACCCCCGCCCCACCGCCGACCTACATGCATGCAAACTACTCGGCCTTCCACGCCATCTCCTATCAGACACATCCTTCCTCCAGTTCGCCCTTTTCCGACTACTCACGCGAGCTTGCTTATCTCTCCGACCCGTCTACCCCTGCTCAGCACTCTCAGTACTGGCAGGCCACCAGGGACGAGTCCGTCCGCTATCTTTCCTATGGCACCCCGTATGCACTCGTCCCTCCTGCCTATCTTTTCGACTCATCCCTCGTCCCTGCAGCGTGAACCAGTATAGTTTCCCTACCCCCTCGACCTGGAGGGCACCCGCCGACTCCTCCTATAACCCCCCCGCTTTAGCCAATTCCATTCTTCAACGCTTCAATCCAACTTCGGCTTATCCGACACCACCCCCGCCTGGCATCCGTTCTTCGTCTTCTTCGCTCGCATTCGCTCTCGGTCACCCTGGCCAAGTCAAACCGCAGCCGCGTGTCTACAAGGCAGAGGAATCCGGCCCCTTTTTCAAGGATTTCCTCAACCGTTCTGCCCAGCTTTTGGATTCAAAGCCCATCCAGCCCAGCAACACCCCTCAACATTCACCCTCAAAAGTAGAGTCGCTCCCACCGAAACAACCACCCCCTTCGACCATTCCCCCACCCTCTGTCACCCCTAGGAAACGTAAGTCTCCTGATGAACTCATTACGCCTTCTCAAAAGCGCATACATACGGCAAACTCCGCACATTCGCCCTCTACCTGGAGGTCCACGAGTGAAACGCCGTCTCACAAGTCGTCGAAATCGTCCCGCCAGGTATTGGCATACGTCAATGTCCCTGCCCCTAATTGGAAGACACCTTCGTCAAAGTCGCACTCTGGCGATATGGCCTCTGGAGACGAATCTGCCGACGAGGATGGCGACCATCCACATCACGATCCCAATGCCAATATGAAGTCCGTCCGGCGCACTGGCGACAGGGATGAGCGAGGTATCACGAGTTGTATCCATTGTAATCAGCGCCGCTAACCTCACCTGTATCACAGCCCCACTTGAGAGGCTCAACACTCTGATCGAGGATATACTCGAGGCGGAAGACTCTCTCGCAGCCGATATCGAACCTGCCGACCTCCCAAAGGAATACTTCTCCCCCCTCACAGTTGACTGCAACCACCCCCATCTCCAGCCGGCTATTGTAAGGAAACTGACAAAATACATCAGTCAGCTGGCCCGTCCCTCCAAGAGATCTAGGCGTGCAGCGCGTGAGGGGGTCACCAATGCAAGCTCCGGGTCAAAAGCGCGAGACACGCTTGGAGACATTGGAACCCCCATTTTGTCACGATTACTGAAGATTTTAGAGCGCTCAATCAAGGCGGGAGAGGATTTAGATCCCCTACGCACTTCCGCCCACAATCCTCCGCCACCTTCGTCACCCAGCAAATCAAAAAAGGGTCAAAAAGCTCCCGCAGATAGTATAGACACCAAGGAAGACAATCCCATCGTGCATGAGTCGCATCCCCAACAACTTACAGACTCGGACGTACATGAGCTGGTCGTTCAATTGGAAGTTTCTCGGGATAGCATCATCGCTGCGGAATGCTGTATGGCTCTCCTGGGTGGCGAAAGCCTCACAAAACAGGTTCGTGACTTTAGCTCGTAACATTGCCCGTTCACTCAGTTGCGTCATAGCTTTACTCGGAGGAGTTGATCACAACTTGCCTGAGCACTGTTAAGAATCAGCTCACGATGGTCGTCTATCCTTTTGTAGAGGGCACAGGAGTCGGCGGAGCAGCGTCTCCCCAGCTTACTTGCTTACTTCGCTACACACATTCCAGCTGCGGAGAGTTGCGGAGGCTATTGACCGAGCTCTTTCAAGCTCTCGCCGCCGCTCTTCCGCGCATCAACTCCCTATTTTCCGCAGATGGGATTAGCATGTCTGACGCAATCATTATTCAAGCTGTTTATATCGCTATTGGACCGTTTTTTGTGGTTGAATCTTCCGAAAGTGAAGCAAAGGGTAAGCGGGAGAACGTCGTATTGAGCACATTGGGGAACAGTGCCATGAGAGGTCTTCGCCTCGATGCTTTATCGATCATTCGGAGTGTGAGTGTCTCGTTGATACTAGATTTAGCTGAGCTGATCCCTTCAAGGTTTTTGCTAACCACGAAGACCAACGGTCATGGATCATTGAAGAAATTCTCTCGTCACTTATCAAGCTGTCCAATAGTCACAAGAAAGCTGGACAGTTCCGGTTCGTCTTCTTTTAACAATCGTGTCGCGTCGTTAACGCTACCACGTAGTCTACGTGATGGCCGTTCGATCCGTACGGTGTCCGCCCTACTTCTTCAACTCGTACAAACGTCGGCACGCGATGTTCGGACTGCTGCGCGAAGGATTTCCAAAACTCGTCAAAATCGTGTGCTGCGGAACCAGGACAACACGACCGACAAGGTCAAAGACGTCATTTTCGATGAACAGGATGTAGAGGTACGTAAGACGGGCCACGCCGCGTTTCGTGTACTCATGGCACCAGGAGATACAACTCTACATGTCAGGCCTAGACTCGGCTACCAATGCCGCGAAAACGATTGTTCTCTTTCTGACGCAAAGGTAGGTTCCTCTCCTGTCTCTGTTTGCATACTTCATCACTTCTCTAGGTCCGGGAAAGGGAAGCTGACGAAGAACTCGAACGAGGCCGAGTATCGAGTCATTCTCGACAACCTAATCTCTGACCTCTTGGTTGTCCTATATTGGCCAGAGTGGCCGGCAGCAAGTTTGATTCTGAGCGTGATTTGTAAATTCATGGTATGTTTTTTTGGATATAGGTGGACGTGCGATTTAACCGCTCTTCTCCAGGTAACCTCGTTGGATGACGTGAAGACGAGCGTCCATATAGATACTAACGCAGCGAAGGCGATAGCTTTAGACCACTTGGGAGTTATCGCCGCCCGATTACGATCAAGTACTATAAAGGTTCGACAAAGGAGCGGTAAACATCCACTTGTCCCGCTGGATGAGGTATGGGGTTCGTATCCCGAAGGAACTAAACTCACATCAAGGTCCATCCTGTAGATTCTTTCAACGGAGAACATGCAGGATTTCGAAACGCTCCTAGCTCGCCATGAAGCCATCTCCTCCCACCTGTTGAAGCGTTCTTCTGATGATCAAGCTTACGAGGTACGTCACAATTACGGTGAAAAAAACGTCGCTACATATCACTTTGCCGAGGTTAGAGCGCCCGCGAACTTACCTCTGCAATGTGGGGTCACGAACTAGCAAATGCTCTACGAATATTGCGGGGTGCTCTACCCTCCGAGGATGACAGTGGACCCACTCAAAAATCATCGACAATGCTCAATCTTTGTGTGAAGCTTCGGAACGCCCTGTCTGAAGTATGGACAAGCCGGTCGAATGATGTTTTTGATGTTGGGTGAGTATGAATCAGCATGGCCTGTCTCGATGTTTTATGCTTTGCTAGATCCGAAGAAGAAGCGGCTCGTATTGACCTACTTGCAGAGGAGATTGGCACGGTCCAAAATCTTAGGAGCTCCTTTGGACCTATACTCAACGTGGTTCTGATGGCTTTGGATGCTCCCCCTGTGTTCATGCGAACCAAAGCACTGCGAGCTCTTGGCCAGATCGTGACCAGCGACTCTAGCATTCTTTCCACAGTAAGCACGTACAATCTAACCTGGTGCATACATCTAACACAAGACAGGCGAACGTACGACGAGCTATTGAAGGGCATCTCCTAGATTCCTCTCCAGCTGTCCGAGATGCTGCCGTCGAGTTGATCGGTAGATACATGATCGAATCGCCCGAAGTCGTTGGTGATTACTATTCGAGGATTGCTGACCGTATAGCGGTATCTGCTGATCCACTCGTTTTACCAATCATTCACTGAATTTGGCTACAGGATACTGGCCTTGGAGTACGAAAGCGTGTCATTAAGCTACTCAAGCAATACCACGGTGTTACTGAGGACCTGGGGCGTCGCGTCGACATTTGCACGAAGCTTGTCTTGCGAATGTTGGATGAAGATGACACGGTCAAGGACCTCGCCGTTAAGACCGTGGAGGAGCTGTGGTTCCAGAACACGCTGTCTCAGGTTGTCTCTCTCAAGGGCAAGCCACCTTCGTCGAGTAACACTCAGGACAAGACCTCTCTACTCTTGAAAGTATCCGTTATCATGGGCGTGTCTGCTTACTTCAAGGATAAGCAGTCACCCTTAGAGGACCTCCTTCACAAGATCATGTCGAGTCAAAACTCTGCGGATACTCCTTTCATGCATGCAAAGTACTCCGAGATATGTGAAACCTTGATCGATGGTCTCGTCGATGCTTCCGATCTCCCTGGTTTCGTGAGTGTTGAATTTATTGGTAAAAGCGCTCTAAGCTCACCCGTATTTCAGACTGTTCAATCTTGCATCAGGACCCTCTACCTGTTCGCGACCGCATATCCGTCTGTACTGTCGGGCAGCAATGCTTCTACACTACTCCCCTACTTGAAAAACCCCGCTTCGGTCTGCATAGTTCCATTGGTTGCATGCAACATGTACTGACTTCGCCTCGCAGCCCGAGGAGTTGGCAGTGACCGACTACTTGCTGCGAGTTTTCCGAATATCGATCCCTCATATGCCCAAAACTGCAGTCAAATTTGGTCAGGAGCTGCAACTAGTTTTGCAACCAATGATCGTCAAGCCGTCCAACGTGGGCGGTGTAGTGGTAGGTTGGGTTGACGAGTCTGTCGAGCACGTTTGATCAGCTTATTCTCAAGTGCTTGCAAGAAAGCGTCGCGTGCATGTGTGGCGTTGTACAGCATCTCACGCACGACTTTCATCGACTCGTCGCGCTTTTGAAGTCGTGTAATGGTAGGGTCTTTTTGTTGAAGTACTCAGTTGAATCTCACGCAGTTCGCAGCACGTCTTCAGCAGGCTATCATCCGCAGTAACGGGACTATGACCGCGGTTGAGACGCGGACGTTGTCTATCCTCATTTTCATCGTCTCATTGCTTGGGGAACACTGCGATTTTGATCACTTACGTATTGAGCGACCCGGTGAGTACAATATCGACTCGCGTTATGAAGACCTGATCATTTGCAGAGTTTGCGACCGAGCTGAATAGCATTTCAGAGGTAAGTAAACTCTATTCAAGGATAAGATGGGTGTCAACCCTACGTGATAGGGACCTGTTGTGGAACACATCTATAACAGTTTGCTCTCTCTTTACGCAAAGTACAGTGATGCCGGCCTCAAGGGACGGATCTTGCAGTGTCTAGGTGCGTTTCGCATGCTCCATGTGTGAGCGTCCTTAGAGAACCCCTTTCAAGGCTTCTTGTTCCGCGCTCAGCCTACTCTGATGACGTTGGAGCGGTCTGCTGGGATTATGGACGCGATTTTCACATCGTCTGACGAAGAAAGTCGAGGACGGCTACTGAGGATTATGCAAGACTTCCTGGTTGCAGAAGCAACGAAGCATGCCGAACAGCGCAAGGGTGAGTCGTTCATATCGTCCAACTTTGACGGTATTGAAGCTTTCCAGGCTCTGGGCAAGGAAAGGGTGAGGGCGTTGTGGATATGGCCGAGCTCGTTGGCAACACTGAAGGATTCGCGGATTCTGGGTAAGAAGCAATGTTTCAGGTTCAAGTCGTGATGACGAACGTGTATTTTGAACAGCGTCAGTTCCGCGGTCGTCCAACGTTATATTTCTCCGATCCTGCAGGCTGCGCTCTCTCAGAATCCGCAGATACAGGCTGTTGCTGTTGATATTCTGACCTTCACTGTCAAGCAAGGGCTTGCACACCCGCTTCAGGTATGTAATGTAAGCTATCTTGTGGTCACTGATGCTACTAAAATTGGTAGTCTTTCCCGATCATTGTCGCGCTCGAAACGAGCCCTATCGCAGCGACGAGCATCCGGGCCAACGCGCTGCATGCCATTCTATACAACAAGCATATGAGTCTTCTCAATGCTCGTTTTATCGTCAGCGCAAGGCAGTCGTTCGATTACCAGAGAGTAATCTCGCCAAACAACGTTCAAGGTCGGTTCACTTTTGAATCTACCTCTTACAAGACTGATTTCTGATCGCTATAGGGTATCGTATGCAACCTGAGCCGATTGCATTATTGCAACGATGGTATTCGCTGGTTCGGGAGAAACGAGCGCCTCGACAGGATTTCTTGAAGGCGCTTGTCAAAGCATTCGACGTTCCGACCGCATTGAAATCCTCACAGGTAAAATTCCTTCCTCACAGATTTTTTCAAGTTTCTTGATCTGAAAAACGGCGTCTAGGATGACGTCGACTTTTGCCGCTACATGGCTGAGAACTTTGCCACTCTAGATTACAAGACTCAAGAGGAATCGCTCACTGTCATCAAACACCTCACGTCAATCTTATCCACTTCAGGAATGCAACTTATAGAAGTCGTTTCTCCTTCAAACTTACTCGTCCAGTTGCACGAGCCGCAACAGCAGCCTATCTCGAATGGTACCCTTGCGATGGTGAGCCAACCGACTGGTATTATTGGCAACCACTTATCCGCGTCGTAGAGCCCCGCTCCACGACCTCCACTAGAGCCGAATCTTGACATTGAGGTCATGAGGACCTCGATTATAATTTGTATTGTGATGCTGTTGAAATCTCACTTGAAGGGATTGTATGGTTTATCCGAGGAGTAAGTCTGTTTACGCACTTACACGCCGTCCGACTTACCGTGTCCTCCCAGAAAATGCAGTAAATTTGTTCCGGGAAAGAAGAGTGCTGTTGGTGACAAACCTGCTGTCAAACGCCATCAGTTTCCGATATCCTGGGACCGTCTACCGTTCGCTATGGTACCGCTCATCCTTCCTGACCATTTGGCAGCGCAAAAGATAACCGTGAGCGAGATCCATGCTCATCTGTGGACTGATCGTTGACACTGACATTTTCCTTTTCCAGTTCCTTCAGATTTGGAACGAAGACGGTGTGGCTGCTGAGCCTGGGGACGACCTTGAGTAATGCATGCTTTTTTGTTGTTGTTCTCCGAGTTTTTGAAACGCATATATCATTATCCTCTGTGCACTAATGTATTGTACTGTCTGGACAATACCAGATCTATAATGAGCTCAGGCGCTTTTGATAAATCATGGTATAGATATTTGCGACAAAGCCAATCATCTTCATGCCACCCAAGGAGACTGAATGAAACGTTTGTACGGTGTAGTCGTAGCTCTACTAGTATACGAAAAAATCAAATCAGGAAGTAAATGAGGAGTACATGAAGTATATGGCGGGTCTATGATTCACGACCTGTCGTTTCGGCGAGGTTCGTTACAATGGCAATGGATATCTACTGTGGTGTGTAGTCATTATGGTCTCACGACGCTACCGTCTATGAAAGTGGCTGGTCCCTTTGGCGTTTCACCGATGGCCTTCTTGATATCGTTGTCTAGGCATGGCTCGTCTTCGAACACCCACTTCAGTTTACCACCATAAGATTCTGGCAAGTCTTCTTCGTCGACCAATTCGCGAAGCGTATTTCCAGGATCCTTTCCCAGGATATGTATCTTGCGACGCGTACCCTCGTCAAACCAGCCCTAACAAAGCGTCAGATCTTACTCGTTACTGAATAGTGCTTTCTCGGGGGCGCGTACCTTGACCCAATTCCACACGGTAGGAAAGAAGGACGGCGAATTGACGATGGCGATGGTATGCAACGTTTCTGGGTAGTTGGCAGTGGCCAGTGTGGACGCTTGTTGGAGGTGGCTTCGGAGAGACCACATGTCTCTCAACGACGTGTCCGCCAAATCGATGATGCTCATCACCGAGCATACCGGCGATGACTGTGGTTCGTGGGCTAGATGGTCACAGAGGGGCAACACGAAGCGGGTCATGCATTCATAGAGCACGATGCTAACGCCCAAAAGGGGGGGAATCAGCCACCACTCACGTATCTGGCATGACGGGCGCGCTATCGAATGTACGTACATGCGCTGGTACCGTCTCTCTGATGGAACTGCATCCAACTCCTGGCGCAACGCACTGTCGAGGGAAGCGAGTCGGTAGACGTACACCGGTATGCCATGCTAATATGTATAAAAGAATCGGTCGCGCGTATTGTGAACATGATCATTGCACCGCGAATCAGAATACGTACTTTGTTTCGGCGTCCCGTCCAACGGGGATAAAATCTGCGGGATGACTCCATTTCATCCGCGTCAAATGATTTGAACAAGGCGTTGACATCGTGTTGCTTTCGCCATGCCTCTACGCGGGCAAAGTGTTTCTCGGCCTTGTCGAGGTCGAACAGACGCGCGCGCAGAAAACGCCTTTTTATCCGCGGTGTGTCAGACCGAGATAAAGCGGAGGAGAGGAGACGTACAGGAGTGTCGTGTCAGCGTAGCTCGCTGGTTCCCCGTTCGTCGCAGGCCGATAGAGGCCTGCGTGGACGAGGTTTGCTTTGAGTACCTTGACGTGGTTTGTGTCAGTTGATGTGCCTGTTTGAGACACCAGATTCTGTGTGTCTGTCACGGTATCATCGGCTGGTGGTATAACATTCGCAGCAGCCTCTGGAGCGACACCATTAGCCAGAGGGACACTCGAGTTGGTATGGAGCTCATCAGATTGAGTGGTCATGCCTAGAGATCAGTAGTTGCCAACAGTGGACGAAGAAGTTGGCTCGTCTGGCGAATACAGTAGTAGGCGGTGCCATGTGGTGATCATGATGTAAAGTGGATCGAGATCGCCAATGACCAGATTGTAGTAGAGCAGGCCATGTCATTGTAATAACCTGTCTGTGTAATTCTACGAATGTACGGAGTTCACCTTGTCGTGCAACAACTCCAACAACTGCTTCTCCCGTTTATCCATGAACAACATTACCGTCCCGAACCTTTGAACCTTGGTAAAGGCCGACAGGTAATCTCGTACACTATCTCTTGTGTCCGAGGCTGGATCTTGCTCAAGCACGGCCTGGAATGTGTGTAAAACCGACCTAAGCAGCTCCGGTTCCAACGAGACTTGAAATAGTGCTGGGATAGCAGATGGAGGGATCGTCTAAGCAAGATAAGATAAACTCCTTAGGGTCAATCTTGCAAGAGTAACTTACACGGATGAGATTCCATTTGTCTGTGTCGGATTGTAGGGACTCCCACGACTTGGTAAATTGAAATAGCGTTGTGGGCGGCTTTTGGGATCGTGGTGTACCTGTATTGCTTGGTGTGGGTTGTGGTGTAGATTCCCGAATTGAAGAGGCGGCCTCGTTTGAAGTCCTGGTGACGATGGTATGGTTTCCTGTATGTCGGATTATCCCACCGGATACTCTGACCGGCTTAGATCCTTCGCGCGCCTGTTTGGCGTCCACGAACGTCTCCGGTCTGGACGGAGAAACCTGCGTTATGGTTTGCTTGCCTTCTTGCTTCAGTGGGCGTGATGAGACTGGCTGAAGCAAATCTGCATCTTTCTTCCCTGAGGTAGTAGTGGTCCGCGTTCCATCCAATGGACACGAAGAGTCTTCAACGATCTCGATGGGAACCCGACGTCGTTTTGGGGTGGCGTTTTCGGGCGTGTCGACAGCCTGCAAAAAGAGAATACAGCCCTTCACGAACGTTCTTACTGGACAAGACTTACGATAGACTTGGAACGTTGTTTGGGCTCTTGTTGCTGTGATATCTTGTCAAGTTCGAGTATCTCGTCCTTTACCGATTTGTCAGTAGGCTCTAGCGCGAGGGCTCTGTCCAGGTCTAAACGGATGAGCAATCGTCTGTTTTGGTTTGATACATCGCTTCATACCTGCCCTTGCATCGTCCAAGTTCCCAAGAGCTCTCCGCGCTTGGCCCCTTCTGAAAAATGCTTTAACATTTTTGGGGCTCAATGCCAAAACTTTGGTACAATCCCTCTCCGCATCCTCGTATCTAGAGAACAACTGATCAGTCGCATGGAGCAACTCTGGGATGAATTTATTATGGACGTACTTGCCTAGTTTGAGATACGCTGCTGCCCGGTTGAGAAAGAACGTGTGGTCACTACTGTCGGCGAGGATGGCTTCGGTGTAATGGCCAATGGCGGTGGGATAGTCAGCAGCCTTGAACGCCGCGTTTCCCTGTCCAAACCTTGTGAGCAAGAGACCAATGATATTATTTTCTGACGCTCACCTTGTCTTTCGCCACTCTGGCCTTTTCTGACGCCATTCCGGTGTGCGACGGTGATGGTTGGTGGAAGGCTTTGTTGACTCTCGAAAGGTGACGACTGCTCAACTTTTGAACGCGCGTCACTCACATCTTCTTTGCTACACACTAGAGACTACAGCCCCTAAGATCAGATTTGCTCAGATTCCGCTTGAACGTCTCTTGCCCGCTACCATCAGCGCGGGTCGAAACGGAACACCGTAACATTCTTGAAAGTCCCCGCTCCAAGGTCCGGCTGTTCACGCCCACGCGTCGTGTCAGGACCCTGAAGGAAGCTACTTATATTGGAGATGAACGTAAAAGCGCCCCCGCGTGCGTCGACTCTCGATCGGTTTGAACCCAGCCGTCGCTCATGTCTGTCTCCAAAGCCTCTGTTAGCAAACCCGCACCCTCGCTCTCATCTCCCCGACTTTTGCATTCTTTGCGCGATGAAAACAAGTCTGTCCTCAGTCTGATGGCCGATGCTCGGCACATCTTTGTCGGAGGCCAGTGTCAAGATATTTCGGTCGGTCTATGTCTGTATCGTCGTTTGACCAACTCCTCAAAGAAGTAGGTATGGGACAAGCAATCATACACGCTCAAAACTAGTCTGCGCGGTCATACGGGAAGTATCCTTACTTTGGAGCTCGCAGAATACAAACAGTGGCTATTCAGTGCTTCAGGTAAGAATCGCGTGCTTCTTTCATATTACGTCCTCAACGTTTCGTGCTAGGCGATAGCACTGTTAGGGTAGGTGCTGTTTTTCTACGACGATCATTTCTAATGTGGATCAGATATGGTCCACGGAGACGTTCGCCCCAATTCATGTCCTTCATCCCTATCTAGAGACCGGGGCAGGCGATCTTTTCTCTCTGGCTTGGAACCCTATTCTACGAACGATTTATGTCGGTTGCCAGAACACCTCGATACAATGGTTCAATTTTGGTCAACAAGCTGCCCAAGAACAGTCCAGTTCTGGCACATCCACTCCCTCTCGCAAAATCCACAAATTCTTTGACAGTTATCCTCAGTACACCCACAAACCAGCTGATCTCCTGGCAAACAACCTTGCGTATTCACCTCCCTTGGACAAAAACATCATTGAAATTCCTGCTTCTAACGTTCTTGATTCTGCACATTTTGGATACGTGTACTGTATGGCGATGATGCCATCACAGAGAACAGGTTCTGGCGACACCGCACTGCAACCTGACGCGACCTATCATCTCTTGACGGGTAGTGGCGACGAGACTGTCAAGGTAAGTCAGATGTTGATCCGAGGAGCAACATATTCACCTCTCACTAGATCTGGACGTGCACTTCCTCTGGTCCCGTTCTACAACATACATTTGAATGCAATCATGGCGCAGTCTTGTCTCTTGCGGTGACGGGGGATACTATCTTTGCAGGGTGTCAGGAAGGCTACGTTCAGGTATTCGATCTCGAAACCAGGACGCTGGTCCGGACGATCATAGTTCAAGAGGTCCGTCAAGGTATCCTTTGTACGCATCAAAGCAGAAGCTCATTATGCTTTCCAGAACATCGATATATTGTCACTATCTATGTTACATTCCGAGCTGTATACGAGCTCCTCAAATGGTCAGATACAGGTCAGTGCTTGACAGCGGTTTGGGTATCGCAATACATGAACCTTTATGGATTAAGCGATGGTCGCCTACATTCAATTGCACCGCGTCATGGGGTGCTCATGAAG
Organism: Boletus rubescentipes; assembly: GCA_038092775.1. Taxonomy (NCBI): domain Eukaryota; kingdom Fungi; phylum Basidiomycota; class Agaricomycetes; order Boletales; family Boletaceae; genus Boletus; species Boletus rubescentipes. The sequence goes on along the minus strand of JBBPRA010000188.1, from coordinate 16,075 downwards.
GGATTGTACTTTCCTCTATCATAACCCATTCGGCCCAGTCGGATGCATTCGTATTGGTCTCAGGCGCCAATGACGGGTTTGTCAAGGTAACTTGCCACTGTCACTCCTCACTGCCATATATCACGTTCCTTTCAGATTTGGGACATTGACTCACCGTCGAAAGCGACCTCTGCCCCACTTTCGGAGAATAGTTTGCACGAAGCTGAAGATGACGGACATGGTGTGTGGTCTACCACGTAAACTCGATGTCACTTACGTTTGATACGCAGACCTTATGACTTATGCACTCTCAACATTTGTCTCTATCCAGAGTATCAGTTCTGACCCTCTACATCTCGAAGATTGTCGCCAGGCAGCCATCTGGTTGAAAAAGTGCCTGCATCAACTTGGCGCCGAATCAACACTAGTAAGGTTCCGCTTGTGTAGGATGACTTCTGATTGAACCTTGGCCTTTAACAGTTGCCTGTTGGTGAGCACGGGAGTCCGCTGGTCTTGTCGACCTTCCACGGAACGCAAGGCAAACACCCGAAGCCTCGGATATTGTTTTATGGGTAGAGTCGCCTGATCGTTTCCTGTTACTCGTTCTAAACCCCTTCAGCCATTACGACGTCATCTCGGCTCCGCGAGACGGCTGGGACACCGACCCGTTCACCGTCACTGGCCGCAATGGCTATCTATATGGTCGAGGTGTCACAGATAACAAGGGTCCTATCATGGCAGTGGCGTGTGCTGCCGCCGAATTATTAAGGAAGCGGGCTCTTGGTGTGGATCTGGTGTTCCTGATCGAGGGTGAGGAAGAAGCAGGTAGTGCCGGATTCATGGATGCCGTTTCGGCGCACAAGGTTTGAACTTCATTGCTTGTTGCCTTGCATACATATATCCTCATTCGTCTAGTCTCAAATCGGGGCCATTGATGCCATTTTGCTCAGGTACCGTCCTACTGTTAATTGACCGAGCTCTCATAATCTATTCATGCAGCAATTCCACTTGGATCACTGAGTACCCGCCATGCATCACGTACGGGCTGCGTGGAGTCGTCCATGGTACAGTAGAGGTACGTCCTCCCGCTTTGTCCCATGTTCTGCTCTGAAAGTGACTTAGATTTCCAACGGTGCCCCCGACCAACATTCTGGTATCGAAGGAGGAGCTGCGGCTGAACCCATGCATGACATGTAGGGGCCGTGTCCAATAACGCACCCATTTGTCGACATTCATTTCTAGGATTCGCCTACTCGCAACGCTGACGGACAATCAGCGCAAAGTCGCCATCCCAGGTTTCTGTGCGTCCCAGTCTCTGGTAACATTGCCGCCATCCCAAACTGCGATCACAGATGACGGCGTTCGCCCCCAGACAGAAGACGAAAAACAACTCTACGAACTATTATCGACCGTGACACAGAGCCCCGCCTCGGTTCTCTCATCACGATGGCGCGAACCCTCGCTGACCGTCCACAACATCTCGGTCTCCGGCCCCGGAAGTAAGTCCCGCGATCGACCGCGATCGATCGTCCCATTCACAGATCTACCCCAGATCCGACCGTCATCCCCGGCACGGTGACGACCCAGCTCTCGCTGCGCATCGTACCGGACCAAGACCTCGACACGGTCTCACACGCGCTCGTCTCTTACCTCGACGCGTCCTTTGACGCGTTTGGATCGCCCAACCAGCTTTCCGTGCGTCTTTTTTTTGTCCTTGGTGTTGCCTGCCCACCCGTCTGACGACGCGCCCCTTGACTAGGTCACCATCGATCACACTGCCGACTGGTGGTTAGGCGACCTCGACGATCCGTGGTTCAAAGCGCTCGAAACGGCCGTCCGGGAAGAATGGGGCGTCGAACCCCTGCGCATCCGTGAAGGCGGCGTACGTGTCCCCACTCGACCGAGTGATGTTGTACCACACACCGTGACGCTGACACCGTCCTCTAGTCTATCCCGTCGGTACCTTGCTTGGAAAAAATGTTTGGATGCCGAGCGCTGCACCTCCCGCTCGGTCAAAGCTCCGTGCGTGCCACGTCCTCTACTGTCGTCGTATGTCATCGTGCTGACCCCAACGGCTGCCTAAACACAGGACCGAGCCCACCTCCCCAACGAGCGGATCTCACTCGCCAATCTTCAGCGCGGCAAAGCCGTCCTCGAGCGGTTCTTGACCAAAGTCGCGGATGGGTGTCGTTTGCATCCGCCTGCGTCGGGATCGGGTGAGGACGGGTCATAGCCACCGCGTTCTGACCTCTTTTTCGCTGTGTCCCCCCCGTATCCATGTCAGGATGAAACACAGTGGCCGTGTTACTTGGGGGACCCGCTTTCCAGAGTCTAGACACTGTCATATACATGCGCGCCCAATCCAAACCTGTCTCATTCGGTCCCCCGAGGGAAAAAAACAACACATGGACATTAGTGCTAATAAATGAGAAATAATCCAAACATGAAAAAAAAAAAGCACGACCACAACACATCAAGAACAAAAGGCAAGTAATCTATAACAAGGAAAGAAAAGAGGTGCGGGCCCGCCCGCTGTCGTCCTTTTGAAACTATATTCGTTACTTGAATAAGATCCACTACACCTTATCGGCGGCCGCGGTGGTCGACGCCGCATCCCGTTTTTTTAGGGGTGGGTTGTGCCGTCTGCGTGCGTCGACCGCGACCGCGACCACATCGCACATGCGGTGCCAGAGACTTGCTGTCGCGACCTGTATCTAGGCATTCGAAAATGCATAAATAAGGCACCAACACAACCCTGCTACACAAGATAAAGAAAAAGAAGAAACAAAACCTCTGAGCAAACGGGTAGAAATGAGCAAAGAGGATAAAGATAAATTCGGAGGTGAGATGGTTAGGAATGGGCAGAGGGTGAGGAAAGGGGGGGGGGGTATGATGTGTGCAGTCCGCGAGAGATGGCACAGAGTATGAAAAACAGAAAATAGCACAGATAAAAAACCGGGGTACTGATCACCAGTTCATGGTGCTCTCCCGCAATATCGGCGTGGAAATGGTGCCTGGCTGAATAGCGCGGCGCTCCCGCACGTTTGTCACATGGTGATCGTAACCGTCTTCGTCTGCGCGTGTAGATTGGAAACCCCTCAGACTATCTTCAGCGTAGTAGAAGCTCCTGCGGCGTTGACCGCCTACGCTGTCCCGATCGAACTCTTGGCCATCTGGGCGCACCCCGACGTATTCGACGTTGTCAGAGAGACGTCTGTGGGCGAGCGCACGGCGTCGCTTGTAGGCTTTCAATCCGACGTAGGCGACAATCATGATCGCTATGGCACCGAGAGAGCTGACGACACCGATGATCGCGTCCTGACGAACGTTGGATCCACTGGATGAGTTCCCACTGCTGCTTCCCCCAGGTGTTGGACCCGAGATCGCGTCCAATTGGAGACTTGGGTCGACACACGCTGCAAGCGCCGAAGGGATAGAGCCAGATTGATCCTCGTAGAAGCTGGATTTTTGGTTCGAGATGAGGCTGGCAAGCGTGGACACTTGTTCGGCTGGTATGTAACCTTGCCAGATCGTTCCAAGCAATGCAACGTCCGCTGGTCCAGTATATGACGAGGGCTCGTATACCACCAACTCGTAGTTTAATACTAACGAGACTGCACGGAATCAGTTTGGCGAACAATCAAGTACCGGTTTGAAAGACATACCATTGATGTTCAGAGCCGTGGCGATCACAGTAGGGAAATATTCAAAGATCTGCCCCGGAGAATCAGCGTTCCTTGCTACAAATGGCCAGTTGAGCGAATCATTGAATAGAACGTTGATCATGGTGTCGCTATTGGGAACGCTGCTAATGTCAAGTGCTGGTTGTGGCAGGATGACCCGAGGTAAATCGTTAGGAAGAGGAGGCGCAGTAGGGGCGGCGGCAGGTGCTACCGAAAGCAACGAAAGGGTCGTCGCGGGCTGATCAGGATTGGAAACTGTAACTGAGGGCGTCGGCGAAGCAGTATTAAGCAAAAGCGTTGAAACCGTGGTTAAGTAATTGAAGTTGGAATTACTAGGCATCGAGGTGGGAGGCGGCGTGATAGATTTGGTGAAACTATGGGTTTCGGAAGCGGTTTGACCGGTTGTGGTGGTACCACTTTGAGGGAAGCTTATCACAGTCGAAGAAGAAGCAGAGTTTGTTACACTGGCCGACCTTGGAACGACGAGTTAGTACGATGCAATGTATCGGGATATATCTTACACACCCTGTAGCAGTGGGAGTGGGCGTCAGGGTCGTGCACCCAAAGAGACCCAAGATAGAACACGAGGTAGTTGGCGTAGCACTCCAGCTAGCAGTGTCAGACGTAGTGGGTGTAGGACTGCAACCGATACCAAGAACATCATCGCAAGACGTGGTTGGCGAGGGGGAGGGCGACTGGCTTTCTGGAGTGCTCGATGGTTCAGAGCAGCCGATTCCTAGACCTAGGAGTCCACTACAAGAGGCGGTTGGCGTAGGCGTTGGTGAATCGGACGGCTGGTTGGATGGTGTTGGAGAGGGCGTTGGGGATGGGGTGGGACATCCGAGGACAAATCCCAGGACTCCATCGCAAGATGTGGTCGTTGGCGAGGGTGCAGGCGAAGCTGAACCTGTATTCGTCGGCGAAGGAGCAGCGGATGTAGGAGTGTTGCTAGGACAACCAGTGATTATACCAAGGAGTCCACACGAAGAGGTCGGGGTGGCACTTGGAGTAGGAACACCACTCGTTGGTGTCGGCGAAGGAACAACGGATGTGGGAGTGCTACTGGGACAACCGGTGATTATACCAAGGAGTCCACACGAAGACGTCGGGGTAGCACTTGGAGTAGGAACACCACTCGTTGGCGTCGGCGAAGGAACAGCGGATGTGGGAGTACTGCTAGGACAACCGGTGATTATACCAAGGAGTCCACACGCAGACGTCGGTGTGGCACTTGGAGTAGGAGCACCACTCGTTGGCGTCGGAGACGCCGGAGTGCTGGATGCCGAAGGGGAACAACCAAGGAGCCCACCAAGGAGTCCACACGAGTTCGTCGGTGTGGCACTTGGAGTAGGCACACCACTCGTTGGTGTCGGGGACGCCGGAGTGCTGGACGCTGAAGGGGAACAACCAAGGAGCCCACCAAGGAGTCCACACGAGTTCGTTGGTGTGGCACTTGGAGTAGGCGCACCACTCGTTGGTGTCGGGGACGCCGGAGTGCTGGACGCCGAAGGGGAACAACCGCCAAGGAGCCCACCAAGGAGTCCACACGAGCTCGTCGGTGTAGCACTTGGAGTAGGCGCACCGCTCGTTCGTGTCGGGGACGCCGGAGTGCTGGACGCCGAAGGGGAACAACCGCCAAGGAGCCCACCAAGGAGTCCACACGAGCTCGTTGGTGTGGCACTTGAGGTAGGCGCACCATTCGTTGGTGTCGGGGACGCCGGAGTGCTGGACGCCGAAGGGGAACAACCAAGGAGCCCACCAAGGAGTCCACACGAGCTCGTCGGTGTGGCACTTGGAGTAGGCGCACCACTCGTTGGCGTATTAGCGGACGAAGGGGGACATCCAATCCCTAGACCTAACAAACCATCGCACGAGGACGTGGGCGTGGGCGTAGACGATGGTGATTGCGGGGGCGGAGGGGTAGTCGTACCCTGCGTCGTGTGTGTGGGCGAAGTACTCGATGAAGGACAGCCAAGGATCCCTAGACCAAGCAAACCATCACACGAGGGTGAGGAGGAGGATGAAGGGGTGGTTGCAGGCTGCGTTGTGTGTGCAGGCGACGTCGTGGGCGTAGGCGTTGGCGTTGGCGTCGTCGGGATGCAACCAAGAACAGAGTCCAATATACCATCACATGACGTCGTTGGTGCAGGAGGGGTCGTTGTTGGGGTCGTCGGGGATGTGTGGGTCGACGAAGGAGGGAGGACGGACGAGGTGGAAGGGGAAGGGTCGCCGAGGAGGCCAGTGAGAGAATTGATGATACCTGGGTGGGTTCACGTTGATGGAAAGCGAGATGGAAAGAGAGGGGGGACGCACCGAGCTGAGGGTCCCTGTGCTTTAAAGAGAGGGACCGTCTGGCATGGGATGTTGAAAAGGAGGAGCGGGAGGCATCTACGGACAAGACGAGGGCAGCGAGGAAGAGAAAGGGAAACATCAACTATGGTACTATTGAAGCAAGGAGTGGTCAAAGGAGCGTGGATTGAACTGGGCGAGCCAGCAAAGGCAAATACGGAGTCTACGATGGCGACAGCGTTGAATTCGACGGTGACGGCGACGGGACTGCGGGAAAAAAAAAAGTATAAAAAACAAAGATCACACAGATCACACGGCAACGATCGATCACTACATCGCTAAAGACCAATTATTACCACGAAACACGTCAATTTCACTACCAAAGGCATGGCATAAGCTTTTTCCATTGCATGGACACATATGAGACATTTGGTTAATCGGAAATAACACCCCATCCAGCACCGCCCGTCTAGATGAAACCAATCTACAACACCCTGTCAGCGCGCCTAGATCGCTTCTCACTCCACTGCGTACCTTGTTGGCAACATCCAGCGCGTCGTGGTCGGCAGCAAGGCGTACATAGGCCTTTTTCTTGCCGTCGGGTCTATCATTCCCTCTCAATATTCACCTGACCTCAAACACGCGTGACTTACCGGATGAGCGTGTTGATCTTGGCAGCTTGCACATCGTAGAGCTTCTTCACGGCATCCTTGATCTGACGCTTGTTTGACCGAATATCCACAATAAACACCAGCGTGTTGTGCTCCTCAATCTTTTTCATCGCCGACTCCGTGTTCAAGGGTCTACCCCCACACCGTCAGCATGCCCTCTCAAACGAATCACCGACCACACGCACGAGACAATAGTCCGGAACTCGTCCATCCTGGGCGCATGCGGAATCGATTTCCGTGGGTACTTTGGGTTGCGACGCAGCCTCAGCGTCTTTGGTCGGCGGAACGTCACCGAGAATCGGGGCTTGCGTGATGAATGCGAGTGAACGCCCTGAAGCGCTGCCTTTTTCGCCGCTTTGGCCTTGGCATCTTTGGCGGTTTTGCCAGCTGGGGCTGTCCAGTGGTTGGTCACAAAACACAGCAAACGAGCAGATAACCCACCTGCTGCCTTGCCCTTTGTCGTTTTCGTGGTGGCCATGGGTGATTCCGAGTCTAGTGGTCAAGTAGGTGAGCACGAGAAAAGTATTGGCTGCACAACCCGACTGGTCCGTCATCCAACCGAGCCTCGCTCGATCCACCTCAAACGCTCGTTCCTTCCGATACCACGCATACGGAACACACAGACCAGGCCGTTCTGCAGCGTGAATGACGATATGGGATGCTTACCTTGATGAGATGGGGCCTTGTTCGTCGTGGATGGGTGTGCACACAACCTCGTCTTGCCCTCCTTCGGGTATTGCCGTTAATAGTGGCTGTGTCTACCAGATTCGGCAGTGCTCCTGTTGATCTGAGCACCGCTGGCAGTCCTTGATCGTACCCAGTCTGATCAATACCTTTCGACCACCATGTGCGATAAAAAGACAAGAAGCGAGCATTCAACGACACTCTACTAGTATAAAAAACATCATACAAACAAAGTCGATAGCAATAACGATAAACCATCACCATCACTCAAACACGACGCACAGCATGAGCCCCAAAAAAGCCACCTCTACTGCGCCTGCGCCTCCTAAAAAAACACACCCATCAGCATCAAACAACAAATCCACATCAAAGCACACCGCACCTGATCTACAAACTCCATCGCCTCTTCCCGTTTGATACTCCGAATTGAGCTCACTTTTTGATTGTTGAACAAGACGCCGTAAAATTTGTCCGCGGTCACCAACATTTCGGGTCGGAACGTCGTCGTGATGAACTGGGCCGTGTGCGATAGCGACTTGATCATGTCTATAGCGACTGAGTAGGGTGGAAAATACGAAATGGGATTCACATACTGGCAACAGCGGTACGGTATTGGGCGTCCAGGTTAGCGTCAATCTGTGGGTTCCGTGATCAACGGCCGATCGCTTCGTCTGGAAACATGCATACCTCGTCAAACAGGTAAAACGGTGCAGGGTCGCACTTTTGTATCGCAAACACTGCCAACGAAAACGTATGAGTCGTCACATCCATGTTGAAAAGCCGATCTCATACCTGTAGCAAGCGCAACAAGGGATTTCTGTCCACCAGACAACTGTTGTATCCGTAGACCCTCGTCGACTTTTGAGTTGAACGACACCTTGATGGCAACGCCAGTGTAATTGTCGATCGTACTCTGCTGGGTGTCGTCCGCCTCGTCCATAGCCTCTTCATCCTGCATCAAGCATGAGCACCGGAACAGTCTAAAAACAGGCATTCCGACTGACCTGATCTATTCGTCGTTGAATGATCAACCTACCTCGCCCCGCAGGCACCAAGCTCTCAAACACCTCCTCAAAGTTGCTCGCCACTTGCTTAAACGTCCGCTCAATCGCCTCGTCCTTTCTCTGGTCGAGCACCTGCACAAGCTCTTCGATCGACGCGGCCGAATTATCCAGGTCCTCGCGTCGTTGCAACAGCTGATCGCGCTGCTTCGTGAACGAGTTGTATTGCTCAAACGCCTTCTTGTTCACGTGAGCAAACTTTTTCAGACCCTCGTTCACCGTATGGAGCTTCTTGACCAACTAGCGATGCAATCCACGTCAGTCAAACCTCGACAGGTGTTGGAATCACTTGCCCGATCGAGCTTCTCGTTGGTGTACTTTTCAAACGCTTCTTCAGGTAACACACCCAGATCGCGAATGTTGCGATTGCACTCGTCTTTGCGTGCCGACAACATTTGCTTCTTGGCAAGGTACCGTTCCGTGTTCTTTTGCAATTTCGTGACGCTCCGACTATCTTCTGATTGTTGCTGTTGCGCCTTTTCCAATGCTGAACGCAACTCTTGCAACTCCGTGTTTAGTTTCTCGACGTCCTTGTCCGCATCTGTGTTGCTTTGCCTCAGGACCGATACACAGTGAAAATATGGAAACACATACCTTGAGACCGCTTGGTCGCAGCTGCTATCGAGGCACCAAGTGATCGAAGTTCCCGTTTACGCGCATCGAGCGATTCTGCCGATGTATCGTTTCCGCTCGCAGCTTCACCCAGGGACTCCAATTTCACTTGCAGCTCTCGCTGTCGCCGACGGAGACTTTCATTCAACTCAATCTCTACGAGATTCTTCCGACCATCCAGCTGACATGCAACACCCTCAGCCACGTCATCGTGAGCGACCAATTAAAACGACTTACATCGGACCGCGTCCTGCCCAACTCGACCACCTGTCTCCGCCGTTCTTCGACCTCGATCCCCAACGCATCCATCATATTCGCCTCCTCGTCCGTCAAGTTCTGCGTGAGCGGTGTCGACAGCTCCTGTCGATATCCCTGTGCCCGAGCGTGCGTACTACTCAACTCCGTCTCCAGATCCCCAATCTCCGTCTCGAGCGCCACCACCCGCGCATCCAACCGCTCCCGTTCCTTGCTCAACGAATTGACATCCTGGAGGAAATTCTCTCGCGACTCGCGCGCCTGCGCTTGTTGAAGCGTCAACACCTGGATCCTGCCCGTCATGCGTGTAATCTCTTGCTCGATCCGCGTGATCTCGGTCTTGACCTCCTTGGCACGCTTGTCGTCGGCGTCGAATTTCGTCCGCCAAGAGGACACAGCTTTGATGGCTTCGATACGGGACCGTCGAACGTCGTGGTAACCTCCCGTGAGTGCACCTTTTCGATCGACCTTGTCACCATCGAGCGTGATCGTGTTGACCCCATGACTCTTCACGTATGCCGCGGCGACGGTCAAGTCTCTGCATACCCACGTCTTCCCAAATACTTGCTGGAACGCCTTTTGGTGCGTCGCATCGAAGCGAATCTTGTCAAGGAGAGGGAGCGCATCCTGCGCTGGTGGGACCGATGTGGGAGGCTTTGGTTTGAGGCGGTTAAGAGGCATGAACGTGACACGACCCGTCTTTTCTTTGAGCATGATATCAAGGACCTTTGAGGCTGTCTCGTCAGTATCGACGACAACATGGAAAAGGCTAACGAAAGCGTCAGCTAAATGTATGGACGTAGACGCATCATTTACCTGTTGCCAGCGGTGAGTTCAATGGCGGTGCTAAACGTCGGATCCGGAATCTCAAAGAGACGATATAGTGGGCCGTAGACACCTTCTAGACCGTGTCTCTGTGCAATCCTGTCGACGGCACGCAGCCCTGAACCTGTATCCTACAAGGTATTCGCCGAAACTCGTACGTGACGGGCACATAGACGCTTACCTTGTCCATCATGGAGGCGAGGTTACGCTCAGCAGACTTGAGCTCATCTCCCGCATGAGCGAGAACACCACCCAACTTGGAATCCTCTCTCCAGAGCTCCTTCCGTCGCTCGCTGAGGTCGCTCTGTTGGTCCTTGAGCTCCGTAAGTTGCTCACCCAGGGTCCGCACGCGCTGTTTTCCATCCTCAAGGCTACCTTGAATACCATCTACCCTCTGGACGATATCATCCAGCGACGCCTTCGTCGACGCGAGATCTTGTCTGGTCGACTCAAGTACAGCAGACCGCGTATTCTGATATGCCTCGAGCGAAGCAATCTCTTGCCGGAGGTAGTTATCTCGCTCCCCTTTCGTCCGGAACCGCTTGACACGTCCTTGTTTCGCGAAGAGGGCATTCAACTGGGTGCGTGCTTCTTCCATTCTACGCTTCTCCACGGATTCCCTAGCGCGGGCGTCGTTCCATCGAGGAAGTAACTGGGAAAGTTCCCCTTCCTTCAATTGGATCTGTTGCTCCAACGCTACCAGTTCGTTTTCCAGCTCGGCGCGTCGCCCATCGTCGTGTTCACCAGCGGACTGTAGGTCGGCGATGGTACACTCCAACTCTGTGCGCGAGCGGACGAGGTCGGAAAGTTCAGATTGAGCATCTTGACGGCTGATACTGAGAGTCGACAGGCTGTGCTTGGTTTGAGACATCTTTTGCTCAAGGCGCTACAAGGCGTATGAGATATCACAAACGAAAAAGGGGAATGATGGCGCCAACCTGAATCTCTTTTTCACGCGTATCATACTGCTCGCGACGCATATTTGCACCATGGACTTCCCCACGTCGTTCCTCCTCGATTTCTTCCAAGGCCTCGCCAACTTCTTCCAGTTCACGTTGGTACAGCGCATACTCGAGACAACGTCGTTCCTTGTCTTTCTCCTGAAACTCGCGCAGTTCTTCTTTTTCCTCCTCGAGTTCTGTTAGACGTGACTCGATATACTCGAGCAGTTCGTTAATCTTGGTACGCTTCGCATCCGTTTCTGCCATGATGCGAAGGGACTCGGTACGACGCTGTTCATAAACTTTGGTTCCCGCGACTTCCTTGAGGAGCGCAAGCCGCTCGTGGTCTTTTGCGTTTGTAAGCGCGGTAATCTATCACATGTCAGCGTTAGCATACGCAGTCGAACAGCAAGATGGACGAAGTACCCTGCCTTGCGGAACGATGTAGTACGGATTCGATTTACTGAACCCAGCACTCTCGAGGAGGTTCATCACGTCTGCTTTGCTCGCGCTTTTCTTGTCGAGACTGTATTCGTCCTTTTTCAGACCGATCGTTCGGCGGATGATGACGTCTTCGCGACCGGTAGGAAACCTGTTGTCCGAGTTGTCGAACACGATCTCAACTGTGGCCTTGTGAGTAGAGAGGACGCAAGGGAGCGGCGATGACGTACCATATGCAGACAGGGTGGTCGTCACGGAGACACCTTCGTGTAGGAGTGCTTGTCGCTCCTCGCGGGACATTGACGTATATGCGTCGGAGAGGACGAACCGAATAGCTATCGACGGAATGTCAATATTCTGCGCCCGACACGAAGAATCACCGGAAAACAAAGACGGAATAACATGGAACACCGCCCGTACCGTCAAACAGTCTAAGAGCCCGTTCCAAAGTGCATCTCAATTGCCTGACTCGCCGCGTGCCACATCCAACTGGAAACGGGAACTCACCTGCAAAAAAGTTGCTCTTTCCGGAGCCATTCCGTCCGACGACCACGTTGTGCTGCGGTGAAAACGGTTCTATCTGTGTCTGATCACGGTCTTGAATCATCGCATGAGTTAATGTTGGCAGTTAGATTCGGCGAGGAGTGTACTGACAGGACTTGAACCCCTGGATCGTCAGAGTCTTGATGTACATTTCCACGAAATGTTAAAACGAGCGTGATGACCAGGCTCTACAGTTCTGGGCGCGGTGCAGGGGGAAATTGTGTTGGCAGTAGGGGGTGCCGCTGAGAGACGCGTGACGCACGCGTTACATGTCACGTAGTATTGTCACATTCGCGTCCTCGCCAAAGCTACACTACTGGCAGGAGACTATTAGAGGTCCACTCACTGTAGACTCTCAAAAGATGACCTAGTAGCATTATCATGAAGGATCTCACCCTAGATCAATATTACATGCACTTGATAAGGTGCGGGTGTCGCAGTTTGCAGAGCCTCTATCCTCACAAGTTTCCCTACACGAAAGCTCCGATTTCCGAGTCGGTCCGCATGGACCCTATGCCAGGTCTCACTTGCTGAGGCACTGCAATCCTATTGACTTAAACATAGTTCCGCGGGCGCTGATCGGCACCTCAGCTGCTTATCTCGGTTGGTAACTGCCAGAGACACTGTGAGCCAAGCGGGATTAGATCATTCCTCATTCCCCATTCAATCAAGCTATCAAGTATGTGTTGCTCTCCCTGTTCATATTGGAATGTATCGTCCCGTGAGTACCATTCGTATATATGAGACAGGTAGAATAAAATTCATCATCTCCAAGGATCAAACAAGACCTTTCCACATCTTCCCTTGTCAAATTCCCCGTATGTTTGCGGCGCCACGTCAAGCCCGACGATCTTTTCTACCAAACTTGTCTCCCCCCCAACCTCCCCAAAGATGTCTTGCCTTCGGAGGAGCAAGTCCAGTGCTATAGGAAACATGGCTCGTACAGGGCAGCGTCCAAAGTCCAATGACACGTTCTTGTTGTATAGCTGCCGACCGGTGTAAGGCACTTGACGCTCTGCATGCATGCCTATCGAGGCTATGTTCCCAAACGGTCTCACCAAGTCGTACGCCAACGAAAGCGCACTCGTATTCCCAACAGCCTGCAGCGCAATCATAAGTCGATTCAGGTTCTCGATGCTATTGTCTTCACCTCCAAAATTGAATTACATCCGATGCCTTGCGTCCATCTCGATACGAACTCCTTGCTTACTTCGATGTTGCACACTTCCAGATGCCCGTTTCGCCTCTTGCTGTAGTATGCCTGCGAGACCTTGGCGTATATTGCCTCCACCTTCCGTCGTCGAATTTCCGTCGGGTCAATCGCGACAATGCGAAACTCTACGTCTCTCGCATAGAGCATGTCGAGTAACGCGATGCATGTGCACTGTTTTCATTCATGATCAACGACTATCTGGCTTGGTGACCATCGACGTACCACACCCACTGGCCCGAGACCGATGACGGCGATCGTCAACACCTTGTCTTTTGCTGTTAACGGCACCGAAATGCCACTCTCCAGCGGGGTTGCCCCTGAACTCTCAGGATACGACCTCGAGGACAGCATCGGCAGAGTCTTTGGATGGCTCAATGCCTGAAAGGCAGCGAATACACCCGTTGGCAAGATATCGCAGAGTAAAAGCAACGACGAGTCCTCGAGCTTCCCGATCTCTTGGCCAGGACGTACAGAAGCATCCGAAACGCCTTGGAGATTGTAGAGTGTACCACCCGCACGTGGGACGCGAACATACTGGGCTTGTCCTCCCGGAGTGTTCGGTGTTCCGAACGATTGGCTTTCAACGCATCTGGCAGTGAACCCCACGCGGCAGTAACTAGTACGTCGCCATGAAGATCGGAGACGCGGAGGAAAAACGAAAAAAGACGTACTGGCACTCTCCACAAGACACGGTGAACGGTGAGACAACTTTATCGCCCACTTTAAGAGTGGCGTACAAATGTGGTCGATCCGTCGCTCCAGGATGAAAGTTTGCACCTAGGGCGACCACTTCTCCGATGAATTCGTGCCCACAGACGAAACTAATACATGTTATTTCGTCATAAAATCACGATGGACATCGCCCTGGTCAGCTTACGGCTCAGTTGACCCCTCAGTCCCGCGATAGTCGTGCAAATCGCTGCCACAGAGCCCGGCGAGCTAGTAGAATCTGAAAATATGCAGGAAAGTCGATGCAAGAAGGATGTACCTTGATTTTGACAATCGCATCGTCTGGGTGTTCTATCCTGTAATGCTATGAGCACCCTGATTGACAAACCGCGACATCGCCATGCCAAATGGGTAAAATTCCTCCACTCACTTTGGAGTAGGGATCTCCTCGACGCGAATATTGTACGCTGGAGGGTAGAAACGTACTGCGGATTGCATTCTGGCAAGTGGTCAGGGTTTGCCAATGAGTGCAGAGTCTCCTGTCTGTCCCCGCGGGCGTAACGCCCCCTCGATCGTCACATGGACACTCTTACGGTTCTGTTGGCCTGCCAGCGTCAGTCCCGCGATAGTCACTGCCGCACAGCCCAACGAGCTATCAAAATCTAAAAATCAGCGGAAAAAGTCTATGTAAGATGGATATACCTTAATTTTGACGATCGCATCGTCCAGGGGCTATGAGCACCCTGATCAACAAAGCATCTCGCGCAGAATCACCATGCCAAGCGGGCGCCACTCACTTTGGAATAGGGATCTCCTCGACAGGGATGTCATATGCTGGAGGGTAGAAAAAAACGTGCTACAGATTGCATTCCGGAAAGGGTCAGTGTTTTGGAGAGATCAGGAAAGCTCGGTTGGAGGGGTTCCATGAGTATTTTTGTGGATGATACTAGGCACCCATTAAGACAAGATTAAAGACAAGATTACACGAATCACAAAACTGTGACCCTCAACAATAGCAAATAAGCTGGATGGAACACATCACGGTTGACAGGGATCACTCGGCCTGACGGCCCCTGACAGCGCTTCTCTAACCTACGGTAACAGTGTAAGTCCTGAAACAAGATACGTCTTTACCCATGCTCAGAGACGTACGAAAGGGACAGGACTTGATTGCCATAGATTCAGAACATAGGACAACATTATACAAGATGAGCAGAGTAAAATACCTCTGATCATTTCCAAGGATCAAACAATACCTTTCCACATCTCCCCTTATCGAAATCGTCGTATGCCTTCGCCGCTACATCGAACCCGACAATCTTTTCCACCAAGCTTGTCTCTCCCCCTATTTCTCCGAATATGTCCTGCCTTCGGAGTAGCAAGTCTAGTGCTATAGGAAACATCGCGCGCACGGGGCACCGCCCAAAGTCCAACGATGCATTCTTGTTGTACAGCTGCAGGCTACTGTAGGGCACGGGATACTCCGCATGCACTCCGACAGAATTGATGCACCCAAATGGTCTCACCAACTCGCACGACAGCGAAAGCGCACTCGCGTTCCCGACAACCTGCATAAAAAGTTGATGTTGATCCAGGTTCTTGGCATCGTGCTCACCTCCAAGACTGCGTTACATCCGACGCCTTGCGTCCATCTCGATACGAGGTCCTTGCTTGCTTCGATATCAGATACTTCCAGATGGCCGTTTCTCTGCTTCCCATATGCCTGTGAGACCTTGGCGTATATCGCCTCGATCTTCTGCCGCCGAATTTCTGTCGGGTCAATCGCGACAATGCGAAACGCGACGTCTCTCGCGTAGAGCATGTCGAGCAATGCGACACACGCGCACTGTTGTCATTCATAGCTGTATAAGCGACTATCCGACTCGGTAGCCATCGACGTACCACTCCCACTGGCCCAAGACCAATGATGGCGATCGTCAACACCTTGTCTTCTGCCTTCAACGGGACTGAGGCATCACTGTCCAACAGGGTAGTTCCTGAACTCTGTGGGTATGATCTTGACGTCAGCATCGGCAGCGTCTTTGGATGGTTTAACGCCTGAAAAGCTGCGAATACACCCGTTGGTAAGATATCGCAGAGTAAAAGCAATGACGAGTCTGCGAGTTTCCCGATCGTCTCCTTGGTGTCTTGATCAGGACGTACAGAAGCGGCCGAGATGCCTTGGAGATTGTAGAGTGTACCACCCGCA
>JBBPRA010000187.1:0-44627 GCA_038092775.1 Boletus rubescentipes | reverse complement strand
AAAGACTGCTTGGACCACTTGGAAAGTGAAGGGAAGGGATTGAGTCTGCTTTAGAGGGAAACTCCAAGAGAATCAGACTGGGGATGCCAGTCAATTCCTTGGCCTTTATATACTATCATATTGTATGTACATGTTTGTATTGGATCTACCAATACTGTCTAGGGCAGGCATAATGAAGATTAAAGACATGACGCAACCGCATGGCAGTGGCAGAATGGAAGAGAAGCATAGAACATGTGTGATGTGCATATATGTGGCAGCATAGCCATGCACTGCATGGAAATGAACTGTCAAGAATAAAGTTAAGTTTGATGGCATAAGGTTTGCCATGAGGCAAACACATGTTTTGTGAAAATGTGAAGGGCGTGAGATAAGTGAGTTCTCATGGAGAATCTCCTCACGGTTCAAAGTCTGAAATGATCAGATAAGGTATGTAAGAGGAAAAAAAGAGGAAAATTGACTAAGTCCATTAAATGAGTAGTCCCTGGAGTGGGACCGTAACAGAGTGCTATTGATGAAGATTTATTAGTGCTTATGCAGCCAAGCTAAGATAATGGAATAGGGGTGAGATCTTAGGCAACCAGCTGTGTCTATATGAAACTGCAGGCAGCGTCTATCAATGGTTCACTTAGACACATCTGATGGAATCTGATAGGCCTACAGGATTATCCATGGGAATGTAATACACAAACCTGAACTTGAAGGTCCTTCCATATTCATCAACTGCACATGACTGTGCTACCATGTCATCTTTGCAGTCCCTGGAATATCTGACCACACCAGCAAGCCAGCACTATTTGTGTGAGACTATGAGTTCAAGTTGTGCCTCACCAGCTGATAGCAACTATTGGTCGACCCGCCCACATGGGCTTGAAGACACACTGCCATAAGGTTTGAGGGTGCGCATGCACTGGCAGTGACATCTACTAGTGGTGTCCATCATACCTCTTGAAGTTGAGTCCAAGGTGGTTATTTGCAAATTGAGATCTGAATATTCCATCCTGGATAGTTTGCTGCTGTGGTCCTGATTATCAACAGTCAAATGAAAAACCTCAGAATTTTCTGCTACTAATAGCTAGTCAATTAACATGCCAACCAATCGCTGGCAACTCACTGTGCAAGATTGGACATAAAGATGATTCTCAACACACTCCCTGGCACTAAATTACACATGACTGTCACTTTCAAAGCCGATCCGCAGAGGATAGAAATGATCCCATTAGGAAGATTGAACATATCTCTTACAGGAGGATTGATGAGCGCTTGAGCAATAGCCAGCTGACCCAACCTATTCAGAGAGCGCCCAAACTAATTCAAGTTGTTCTTTCAAGCAAGTTTCATGCAGGGAGTATCATGAGGACACAGTTATATAATTCTGATTGATGGACATGAGAGTCATGCACTCTTGCTTTGGATGAGTATGACATGACATTCTGTGCAATGGCACTGGAGCATATCTAACGCGAAACACCCAGGATGGTATGATGTGAAGAGCTTTAAATTAGTAGCCAAGATAAGTATATATCTGAGAGGCACAAGGGTGGCTGGCAACTGGCTAACCTAGTCCCAGATGCTCAGCACAAGGTGTGGGCTCAAAGGGCCTGGATCCAATAAGGATGAGTAGGTGCACCTACTCTCCATGAGAAAATCTAGTCTGGTGACCAGCCCGTCTATGAGGACGGATTGCCTCTCAGTGCAGCATCCTCATAGACAGGCTGGTCACCAGACTAGGGAAAATCCATTTACGGAGGCACACATGAGGAGCCTTTGACTTCAAGGGCCCGCATGGTCACCCTTTCTAAAGATTCCAGTTTATGCCTGTAAATATTTACATTGGTTTTGAACCCAGAGTGACTGGAGGGTGAATTTTTGAAAACTTGCATATAAGCCGCACTGGCCATGACCGGACTCGCTGGAGGGCTAGCACTAGCGAGTGCAACTTGAGGGATCAATGCAAAAGATATTCCGCTTGCGCCACTTCACATTGCTCGTACTTCAGTCCTTCTCCATTGCATCTCACCCCAGCTGGCCCAGCATCCTGGATGCCGTCAGACAGGGTGCCCAAGATGTTGGAGATCTAGCCCCTCGTGTAGATACCATTAGCTTTTACTTACTTTCCCTTTATGGACGTCGACGCGCTTAGCTGTGTCGCGCGTTCTCACGCCTTTCCTCCAGTCTCGTACCACTCGACTGGAGGTAAGCTTAGTTAAACTCCTTCCTTTCTATCCACTGACATAGAGTAGTATTCATTTATTCTGTATAGGTCGACCTCTGCTTGACACAAGACCCAACATAACTTTACCCGGCCGAGCTCGAAGGAACCCCACTTGATCGTTCAATTATTATCTTCCATCGGTTCGGTCGAGCGCTTGCCAGTGGGAAGAAGGCGTCATCAATACAGGACGGCAACATCAATCACTGGTGCACTTTGGGTGGGCATCGTACTACTTCAGATGGAAACCTTTCTGATCCCGTACTTACCGAATTGACAGCCCTCTGGAGCTCGGACCCTAGGTGAGGCTTTGAGCCGTAATCATTGGAACTTTGTTGATTACTTTGTGGCCCGAGTAGATCGGGTGGCTTCAATAATACCGGTGTCATGCATACGCGCCCGCGGGTTGCTTCTGGATGGCTGGGCGGACGGAACAACTCAATTGCCATATGTCAACGGCTCCTATTTCGATGCAAGCAAAGGATAAGAATGAAATCTTCCCATGAACCTGGTCGACAAGCACCCGCAGTCAAATGCTCTAATCCGATATCGTGCTATGTATTTCGGAGTTGAGATATAGTCCATCAGCGGAGATCCCGTGCACCGTTCTGGTTCCCATCTGGCGCAAACACGAGGTACCGACTCCCGACACTAGGGTATAAAAAGTATGCACTAGCGTGCCAGTGTAGGTTCATCACATCCCACACACCAGATATCATGTCAGCCGCAGTGGACCCATACGCAGACCGGAAGAAATTGTATAGCTACGAAACTCCAGCAGATGCCCTTCTCTGGAAAAATTCGAATGAATTTGTTGAAGATCATGATGGAGGGGAAGAAGAGTCAAACACATCCGTGTCATCCTTCCCGATTACGGATGGGAGTTCTCGGACGAAGGGTATGTCGGACAAGGTGCGTGCCAGAGTTTCTGACCAGTCCGAACAATGTATAATTCAGCTGATATTGCTACTTCGAATTGTCCAGACCCAGAAGGAAGCTTCCACTACAACAAGTTCTCGGAAATACCTAAAAATGGTTTGGCCGACTGCGAGATTAGGAGGAAAATTGGCAAGGACAAGAACGGCAAGGAGGTTCCCCATGTGAATATCAGATTCTTAACATTAGACGGCACAAAGATTTGTGCAGAGGTATGCTATCTTGCATCTTGTCCGTACATTCGTTGACACATTCCATCTACAGTTCTTTGGCATTGATACCGTCAGTCGTTTGAAACTTTTCCCAGATTAATCCATTTAAATAATGTCATCTAGGACGATGTCGCGGAAAAACTCGAGATGGTGGACACGATCAAGAGCGGCACATGGAAGGAGGTTGGCCTTACAGCGTGCACTGCACGGGTCAAGAAGGCGAAGGGTGACCTCAAAGTAACGGTCAACTTGACAGGTTCCACGCGGAAGGCTGAGTTCGCAGTCGGCGATGACAAAAAAGATATAGCGATCGGTGAGAAGTCAGTTCTCAGTGCCCACCATGCTGTCAACTCAGAGCGGCACTACAGATATTAAAGGCAGTATGCGCTACAAACAGGAGGATGACATCGAGAACGGGCAACATGTGCGATGGGACCATGATCACCTGATCTTTTATAAAAGTAACCTGTTCAGCACAGATTGGACTGCTTATGTGCATTTCTCGTCACTCGGTTTTGCTATGCACTGACACTGTATTGTCTGACTGACATAGTTCATGGGTGAGCCCCTCTCCATTCAATCCATTCCGAGAATGACTCATGTGGGTTCCACTAGATGCGGCTGACCCGGAAATTCGCGGCGTGGTACCTGACAGCCTGAAGGATATTGACGAGGTGTTTGAACCTGTCACGTGGACCAGCACTGCGCAGAAATTCAACGACAAGTGAAGTGAATGATTGCCTTGTTTCCCCTCTTCCAAGCGGCCGTCAAATAGGTCTGTACGTCTAGTTCATCGTGACCTGAGTAGTATGCATCGTCCTGTACATGAAATGCCCTGTATGCCAAATGAGAATGATTCGATTGAAGTTGGCACCCTGGACCGTAATGCTACATTAACAGATCATACTGTTGTGACGTTCAACTGCAGATTTGACTTGACTCCCAATAAGATCATGATTCTGATTATACGTATGAATACATCTCAACACCTGACATGCGGTCTACCTACTTAATGGACAGAGTGCCTCTAGTGCCTAGGCTAGATACATGTGTTCCAATGCAACTCGACCACTTTCGTCACTTTCCCGCCGTAAATGCCCGAAACCAATCCCGCGCAGCCTCGAACGACACCCTTGCAGCCTCCACACCATCAATAGGATGCGTCTCCTTTGGGAATACCAACAAATCCACCACCTTCCCTTGACCCTTTAACACATGGTAATACCCCTTTCCTTGCGAAGGCGGTACACGGAGATCGTCCTCGCCCAGTAACAACAACACAGGCGTCTTCACGCGATCTACGTGGGCGATCGGCGAGGCAGCGTAAAACAAGGCAAAGCTCTCCGGGGTAACGTGTGTACCCGGCCCAAACGGAAGCCCAAACTCGTAAAATGACCAATCGGTGATGTCGGAAGCGCAAAACTCGCCAGCGGAGATGACGGGGTTGCGCATGACGGCTGCGCTGAACACCTCGGGGTACTGTCCGATGACTGTCGTGTTCGTCGGGGTGAGTCTGTTGAATCCGGTTCAGAAGGGACGGTGGCTTACGGTGTGCGGCGAGGAACCCGCCGTGGCTTCCACCTTGGACAACTTGTCTTCCTGGCTGTGACAGCCCGAGACGGATGAGTTCCTCGACCGTCGCGATACAGTCCGCAACGTCGAGCGTCCCGCATTTCCCGAGAAGCTTTTGGATATATTTCTCCCCAAAACCCATGGATCCGGTGTAATTCGGCATGGATACGGTATCTAGAAGCATGTTTCAATAACATGTCTATATGGGAGGTATAAGTAGGACACCGATCGACTCACAGCCTTCAAGGGCATAAGCAAGAACACCGGGCGTGAAGGACGTAACACTCGATGCGTGTGGTCCTCCGTGTGGGATCGTCAAGCAGAAAGGTTTCTGCTCTTCCACAGACTCTTTCGACTGAATGACGATGGTTTCGACTGGATATCTGTTGGGAATTGGTATCACACGTGCATCAAGTCGATCGATGGCTTCCTGGACTGCAGATTAAATTAGGACCAAAAATTATCCCCCAAATTGGCCATACGCACGTTTTGGAGAAACAAATGGTTTATCAAGGATCCGGACATTCCCTACAGTTCCATCCTGTGCCAAAGTCAAGTGAAGGGTTTCAGATGGCGAGGTTGGGGTGCTTCGCGAGCATATCACTGAGCGCGCTCCATCGGTTCCAAGCAAGTTCCAGCTATACAATGGCTGGCCGCCCAGGACAGGTGTCAGATCGACCACATCGCCGGTTTCCGCGTTGATTAAAATCAGCGTCGGACGAGACCGCCAGAGGGACTGTGTCAAAATGAATGTCTTATCACCGAGTCTGACGAATGGGCTGTCTGCCAAGTTGTACTCTGTGTACAAACCAGGGAAGTCCTGAGCCGAGGGATCGTGCACCACATCCACAAGAAGCCTATCGCCCGCGCTTCCCTTGAGATCACGAACATGGAGGGATACCGTAGATGCATGCGCACCGCCCACGGGATTGCACAGCCAAAATAGAGTCGTCGCAACACGATCATTATCAAACAAGACACGTGGTGAACGACAGGAACCCCCCGCGGTTCCGATCTTAACGGACTTGCACGCCGTGGTTGGATTTTCGCTGGGGAGAATGAGTTCCCATATACTGGACGGTCGATTGAAACATCCTTTGACGCCCAACAACTTTCCGTCGCCAGTTTGCTCGTACCCAGTGGCGTAGAGACGTGTCTCGGTGATAAAGATTGCCTGGCCAAATAGAACAGGAATATTGGACGGTTGGTCTAGCGACAGCGCTGTGACAAAGAGGGCTGGTGTGGTGTCGCTGCCACCACGCGATAGTTCGTTTGGGGCTCGCCAACGGAACACGAAGAGGGTGGGTCGTTTCTTGGTGTACAACTGTTCACCAAAATTCGGAATGAAGCGGAACTTTGGGTATGGATCATCTTCCCCTCCCTCGGTAGTCTCGGGGTTAGCTTCGGCGGTGTACACCAACGCGGTTTCAGATGGAGTGAAAGAGAACGATCGAAAGTAATCTAAGAAGATGGAGTGGGTGAGTACGTGAAGAACACCAACACCCCAATGAATATGATACCATCTGTATGAAACTGTCCATGCTGCTTCGTGACCTCCAATGATGCCTCAAGGTGAGTACCCGACCAGACCTCCACGTAGCGTTTCTTTACACCGTTTGCGTCGGAGACCTCTCTGAGAATTGCATGACGTTTCTCTGACGGTGCAGGGAGAAAAGCCAAGATCTCCGATGGATCCTGACTGATCGTTGAGGATAAAACGGGCGAATCGATCGAGCCACCTATGGTGAGTGTTTTTGTGACGCATCGCTTTATGTTTCGTTCGTGATCACGAATCGAATACGAGATGCGAACAACTGCAAGGATAATGAGATAAGGAAACGAACGGGAGGAAATCTTGCTACCCGAAATATCAGATGTAGTGATGGTGTTGATAAACGTGGCGGATGCTGGTACGGGTAGCTCTGCGAGTTCTTTGTAGAAGCGGGAAGAGCCACTGTAGCGGAGAGAGGACATCTTGATTATTGACAGGATACTAGTAGTACTAGTAGTAGTACCCAATGTAATCACACGGACCTTTTTGGGGATGGATAACACGATATCCCACTGTCACGTTCTGGATCAGGATGCTGAGTAATGATCGTGGAAGACGATCCTCGATCGACCCTGTTACGGATTCAAACCGGAGAAATCCGAGCAACGCCTGTCAGTCACCAATACATAAAGGCTACCAATGTGCATCTAGATACATAGTTCTAAAGTTCCGAGTCCATGTGCTACCCGAGACACAAGGATATGGTAGTCGTACCCGCCGTCTGGCTTACCACTTGCCAGGAGGAGCCAGGAGGTCCTTCTGTATTGCCTGAATCAACAATGAAGAAAATGAATTAGCCATACACCCCAGCTGATGGGGCTTTATCTTCCTAGAAAACATCAACGATGGGCTCTAAGTCAGAGGTACTGGTGAACCCATTTCACCTCACCTCTTTTAGTCGACCACGGTTGATAGCCCCGAGAACCTTGAACTTACTCAAAGAGTGTATCATAATGCTACCCGCGGTCTTATTTAGTCCTTGGGGAATCCCAGGCTGGCTGCGAAGCCATGGAGCGGTCGGTACTGACGCGTCAGGTGAGGTGGTGCGCTGCCAAGAATGTGTAATACCTTTTCGCGTGGTCGCCACTAAATGCATCATTGAACACCGGCAGAAAGTGAAATATTAATAGTCTTGGTTGTCAATGTGATGGACGCGAATCGTCCTCTGACCGCACCGTGTTCATTGTTTCTTCACCTTTTGATGAATCCCATACCTATGCCGATGGGCCAGGTCAACCAAACTTCTGCATTCCAAGGCGACTCATTTGATTGCTGTGCATCTGCATCGCCAGCGCGTGGTCGGCGCAATAGTCTTACCCATATACTGATACGTCATGTCGGTTGACTGCGGCGTCTGTGGGACAACGGATTACTAATATACGCTGCCGCCGCAAATCAAAGCCACAAACAGCACACGTTTAGGCCCGTGCGCACCCATCCGACTTTGTCATTCTGGATCACCATTCGTGCCGTGTGAACACCCAATTCCTCGGCCGCGTGCTCGACCCACTCGCTGTGTGCCGTATAAAAGCATCCGATCTTTTGAGTCATCTACTTTGTCACCCGTGTTTTCCAGCGTAAATCCACTACCATCCACTTCTCTTCATTCTATACAACATGGCAGCGTTGTGGGCCGTCATCAACGAGAGCGTCTTCCCTGGTCGCGCCAAGTTCACCGCTTCCGACGTGCCAGACATGACTGGCAAGGTCGTCCTTGTCACCGGTGGCACGGCTGGTATCGGCAAGGAGACTGCTAGAGTACGTGTTACCCTTGGGCCTTTCTGTTTCAATCCCTCTGGCACTTCACGCGTACTAACCAACCATCCAGGTGTTACTGACCAAGAACGCCAAAGTTTGGATTACTGCCCGTGATCAATCCAAAGGCCAAGCAACCCTCCAAGAACTCAAGGACGCCACCGGAAAGGATGCCAACCTCCTTATCATGAACCTGGCAAACCTGAAGAGCGTCAAAGGAGCAGCAGAGGAGTTCAACTCGTGAGAATTTTCCCCCTGAACATCGTCGAGGGAAAGCTGACATAGCGATAGTAAGGAGACGCAACTCAACGTCCTGTTCAACAACGCGTAAGTTTGAGTTCCTAGTGATCGACTTTCACGACTTGCTGACATTGTATGTTGAATCAGTGGTGTGATGATTCCTCCAATCGACATGGTCACCGATGATGGTTATGACCTTCAATTCGGGACCAACGTCCTCGGCCATTTCTACTTTACCAAACTCGTGCTCCCTACCCTTCTCTCCACCGCGAAAACATCATCAGATGGTACTGCCAGGGTTGTCAACACCGCGTCCAACGGTCACTGGTTTGGGAATCTCAAGTATGACACCATGAAGGACGGTCCACAGCGCAAAAAGGAAACTCCATGGAAACTATACGGTCAGAGTAAGACGGTGAGCCCTGTTGTCTGTGTTGCTAGGTTTCATCCCATTGATGGTATTGCCAGGGCAACATCGTGTTCTCTGCGGAGCTGATGCGGCGGTACGGAGATCAAGGCATCGTCTCAACCTCTTTGAACCCAGGTCAGTGCACATTCCTCTAGGCTCGGCTCGGCTAAGAAACCATCGCTCACGCGCGCACACAATAACACAATAGGTGGTATCAAAACCGATCTGCAGCGGCATTCGGGGAAAATCTTACAGTCGGTCACGGTAGGCGGCTTTCGGGCATCTCGTCGGTGCTATTAATTAACGTCTCACTCCGCAGTCTGCCTTCCTCTTTGACGTGTCGCAAGGGGCCATTACCCAGCTATACGCAGGCACGGTTCCCGATGGCAAGTCTCTGAACGGCAAGGTACGTGCACTTCATATCGTGCTCGTCCTCGATGATAACCATGCCATGTTTGTCTTGTAGTACCTCATTCCATGGGCACGCATCGGCAAGCCTCGCCAAGATACGCAGGATCCTGAGGTTGGGAAGAAGCTGTGGGACTACTTGGAGGAACAAGTCAAGGACGTCTGAAGCGTGTCGTTGTCTCTTGTTGTGCTCGTTGCATTCCATATATTTATGACGTCACCATGTGCTCCCCTTGGGTTTTTACTGTACTAGTACTATGCTGCATGCACCACAGTGACATGATAACGATAATTATGGAGCTATGTAATCAATTCCAATCTTTCAAGCTAATCCCGAGCCGTACTTCAAAGAGTATACATTGACATGGTCGGGGTTATGCCACAGTGATGGCGTACGCCACTCGGTGCTCACAGGTTCCTCAGTGTTGACATGCTATGATGCTGAGACTAGTCCGGGCAAGTACTTGTTCTGCCTATTTTTACACTGATTGCTGTCCCCCATTTATATGGGCACATGCTACACTCTGGCTATTCACGGTGTACGCAAGGTAGGATGAAACACATGTACAATTTATTGACGCTCATAAGAACCCGTGTCATCAACCGCTACTGGTGCGAATCGCGACCAACCGGGGCATTCAAGAATCAGAATCGTCTTCGAACCCGTTCCGTTAATCCTACAACTTATTTACTTCAGGACGACGCACATGACACCGAACCACGCACCTTTTGTTCAGACCCGACCTTGGGCGTAACCCGAATCCCGTCCTCGTCCTTTCGGATCCCGTCCTTGTTGGCCTTTGTATACGTTTGTACATAAAATTTGGAAAACAGTCCCAGAAGAATTGTGATGAGATTACAACCCCAAAACGCCGTTTCCGCGTCACCGGTGCAGTCGCCCATGTGCGGCAAGCGTGGCCAGTACATGAACACGAAATGTTGGTAAACTGAATTGAAATACGATGAGCGAGGTCAGTCCAGCCTTGCTCTCGGCGAGATCTACCCGGCGTCACAATGCCGACTCACAGCCGAAATAGAACAGAGATACGATGATGGTAAACTGGAGGATCTGCATCATCGTGAGGTACTTTTTCCACTGTGATCATGAACGGGTCAAATAAAAGTGTTCAGGGGGAATGATACCCGCGAGATGACGAACGCACCCAGGGCTTGGCACCACCTGCAGCTACGAAATAGTAGTAATCTACAAGGTCAGCATGTCAGGACTCGCTCGCAATGGCGTACACACGGAACTTACACATTACGACATGCACTCCCAAGTTGAGGCAAATGGCTGACCATGCCTGGATAGGAAAAAAAAAAGGTCAGCAGAAGAGTGAGACATCAATGCATGCGTCCATCACCCCGCCAAGATTGCCCCGAACCTGAACAAACACCAAGAGTGTCGTCATGGAATGATGGAAAACGTGTCAAAACGCTAGTATGTATGGGTCAATGTCACGTCAAGAAACCAACGCAATGAAATGACTTGCTGAGCGGCCGTTTCTTGAGCACCAAAAACACCGTGTCCAAGAACTCGGTGTACTTGAGGTAATAATTGACCATGTAGTAACACTCGAGTCTCTGAAACAGGCTGCGTCAGTCGTGATGACGTTGGAATCATACATGGTATTCAGATTTCACTTTTGTCCGTGACGTCGTCGCACACACCCACGGTGTACCATAGCTTCAAGACCTCTTGCACCATCAACACAAGTAGTACCAGACTCGAAAGAGAAAAATGCATTGTGCACGCGAAAGGGGGTTTGTAGCTTGAATGCAGGCCGGTCCTTCATGAGCTCCTGTAAGCCGAACACGATTGCCAAGTAGGACAGAATGGCCGTCGATACCGCTGGCCATGTAGACATCGGTGTTTGCCCTGGAATCCAGGAAGTGAGAAAGAGCGGAACTGTGGGTAAGACGGGGTTCGTGATATCAGCCATCGTGGACTGCTGCGAGATGGGATGAAGAGGAAGCTGACCGAGGGGGGCCAATTTATAGTCGAACTTTTGGCTCACCAGTGATGTAACAAGGTAATTCGAATAATCGCATACCCGGTTCCAGCTAGCTGCAAAATGCTATTAGTACTTATAGGGCTGCTTAATTGTTATCCGTTCGGGCAAGGTCAGAGATAAAAGGCGCCGACGCTAGCGTGTTACGACTAATGAAAAGTACCAATCCTCGGTCCCTACCTGCATTTCACGGCGGGCCTCAGAAATAGTTCTGTTGATTACATTTGGGGCCACGGTAGACCAGCGCCAGTTGCGGTATTCGGGTGCCGTGCCGAGGAAGTGAATAAGCGAGCATTGACCCAACTTGAACTTTACCCGAACTCACGAAATTCGTCACGCACGAAGCGGTTCTATCTTCTGAGCTGCGTTGATGCCAATCGAGCCAGACCCCGTGCTGCTACCGGCTGAAAAAGTGCAATGCAAACCCAAAGTACGTACGGCGTGCGAAAGTGCATTCTCGATCACCCTGTCGGGCCAAAGGTAGCAGACATGGGCCAAACCACGTTCGGTCAATCAGATATTACAGTACAGGAGACAATGCTTCCTCTTTTATCCTCAGAAATAGCAGCTACGACTCGTCGGCCTTGACCCTCTTCGCTGCCGCAATGGCTGGTACACCTGCCCCCCGTACACCTACATCAGGACCACCATCTGGCTCAATATCACGCTTGCGCTTCTCCCCCATTTGAGATTCGCTGGACGCGATGGCTTGAGGGGCATCTCTGGTCTTGGCCTTGGTTTTATCTCGATCGCCTCCCCCATGCCGCCCACCTCCGCGACCACTACGACCGCCTCGTCCACCCCGTCCCGAACTGCCTTTCCGCATCTGTGATCGCGAAAGCGCTGATTTCGCTGCAAAGTTGGCGCGGTCGATCTGGAACTGTTTTTCTTCCTCCTCTGTTAACAGTACAAATTCAATCTCGACTCACGGGGGCCAGAATCAAGTAGACACGTACCATCCGGGATAGTCCACACGACTTCGTTCGAGTTGACTGTTTTAAGGTTCTCCTTGACATATTCAATCTCATCCTCTTTTAATGCCTTTTCAAATCCGACAAGCCCAAAGTCGTCGCCTTTGGAAAATTGAATATACGGAACACGTGCGAAGCGTTCACGAAGAGGAGCCTGGGGAAGATGTCAAGAGGAGATCGTATCTCGATGAGGTCCAGACACGTGCCTTCATCTCTGTAAAGTTCGCATCGCCACCACATCCGGTGAATTTAAGAGTGGCGCCTTTGATGAATGGAACGTCCTCTGTCTTGACACAGCCAATACCATCTTCATTGTCATCGTACACGCGTATCTTTTCTCCCATGAATTCAAGAAAGATTTCTGGTTTCTCCTTGGATTTGCCATTCGATTTGGATCTGGAAGGGTTCTCCATTTCCCGGAAGGCGTTGAAACCCTTCCTAGACGAGATGCTGTCTTTGCGGAGATCGGCAGTCTTTCCTGTGAGGCCTTTCTCCTTGATTTTCATGTCACAATAAGCCTCCCTATTATCAACAAAATAGTCAGAACAGTATACTATTGGCAGAGAGATGGTAATACTCACTTGGACATGATCAGTAACTCTTCACCCTTCCATGAAGGTTTCGGTTCCGCGCCCAAGAAAGCTTCCACACCAGCCGCATCAGCGAACTCCACAAACACGGAACCCTACCAAAATAAAAAGAATGAGCTTGAAAGTCACATGCGATAGCACAACGAGCGCACCTTGAACTCCTTTTTCCCGTCAACACGACGCATCCTCACGGCGTTCACATTACCGTATTTTTCGAAAAACGCCTCCAGTTCTTGTTGAAGTCCCGGTTCTTCCTTCCCAAACCCTTTCTATCGCATCGAAAAAACACACAAGTCCTGTCGGTACATCCTCGAAACAGATTCAGAGAGAAAGGACGCACAGCGTACACACTCCGCTCGAACTGATCTTTCGGTTTTTGTAACTCGGTCGCACGTCGCACGTTGTCGCCCTTGTCGTCGACCTCAAGCTCTGTGCTCGTTTTTAATGCCCGCAGGATGAATTCGTGTCCTTTGGCAGCATGTTCTCTCATACGCTTGAATGACGAGACTGTCTTGATAGGGACCCAGTGGTCGGTATTTGCAGTGTGCAATGTCCACATGAATCTTGACAAGGACACGTCAATCTGGGTAAGAAACGAAAAAGCAGTCTTGGACCATACTTGTCGTAGGGAAGGTTAGAGTCCGCAAAGTAGAACTCGACTGGAAGATGACCCGGGTGAGTTGAGAACGGAGGGAAAAGAGTGGAGAACACACCTTGTTTTCGAGCAGCGACGATAGACTCGTCGTCGTGCACAGACACGTCGGGTGATGCTGACTCTGCGGCGGTAAGGGATACGGGAACATCATCGGTTGGTACATGTTCAGATACAGACATGATCGAGTCAAATAGAGTCAGGAAAGAAATAACGAAGGAAAAGCAAGCAAGACAAGTAAATGGTCAATATCTGGGACAAAGAAGGGACTCGATGTCGACGGTGGACTCGATGATGTTCCAAACGAAGAAACTAGATGTCAGGTCATGGGTGTGATCGAGAGATCGGGTTTAGCCGGAGACTTCCGAGTCACTACGGCGCTAACTTCTTGTTACAGTCACATCTCATCGACCAGACGAGCATATGATTCCATGATATAATTTACCTCGAAAGTCACAGGATTTCATCCTCAAATGATCCATCGCCTCGGAATTGACAACACTTGAATTCTGCTCCCATAGGAAGACTATTCGCAGTCTTGCGGCAGCCAGTGCATGTTTCATTTAGCCGCAAAAGACATTTCCCAGCTGAATCCCATCATAAGAAGCTGCGTGGCCTTGGCGAGAGAGAAGTGGACGCGCATCCGGCTATCTTTGCGGATTTGAGTGAAGTTAAATGGTAACGTTACTTTCATCTGCCACTGACATATTTGGAGTTGAGGCTTCACAGGGTACGAGTTCTAGCGAGATAAAGTCCAAGGATTCGAGTACAATGACCCCTTACTACCTACTACCACACACTTCTAGCTTCTGTTCCCCTCAGGCATACCCGCTACCAGTACCATGGGTTTTGGAACTGTATTAAGGTTCATTTTCTGGATCTGCCTTCATGAACTTTATGCAAAGTATCGGGCTCGTCGTCTGCCACCAGGCATTTCTGGTCTTCAGTGCCTCTTCGAGATCCCGAAAGAGAAACAATGGGTGAAGATGCTCAAGTTTAACCAGAAATACGGTCTGCAGAGTGATGATGATCAAGTTTGCCATCGTTGATCATTCATCGTATAGGTGACATTGCTTCCGCGTCGTTATTCGGATACCATGTCATCCTCGTTGGTTCTGCCAAGGTTGCCAATGACCTCCTGGAGAAACGTAGCACCAATTACTCTGATCGCCCTCGATCGATCATGGGTGGAGAGCTATCTGGATGGGGCAAAATGATGCTACTGTGCAGCCTCGACGATTGGTTTCGTGCTCAACGAAAATGGATCGCGCACGATATCGGTAGTCACGCTACTATCGCAAAGTTACATAACATGATCGAGGTTGAAACCCGACGCACTCTGCGATCGACGCTAGAGCAGCCAGACAGGGTTCAGGCGCACCTCCGCAAGTGTGTATCTCCGCGTTCATTTGTCTGTGTACTAATATAACTCATGATATTGTGTAGAAATTTTACATCCATCATATTGCGCCTTTCGCATGGATATGTCACTCAGGAGGGTGATGATCCTCTAGTCCAGTTAGCTGAATTAGCAAACTCGCAATTATCGAAGGCAACAGCAGCAGGTGGACACTTTGTCGACTTCCTTCCTTTCTGTAAGTTAGCAAACCATTCATCCATGTTCAGAGTCCCTACAGCCCCTACAGTGAAGTACATTCCGTCATGGTTTCCTGGTGCCGGTTTCAAGAGGAGAGCCAAAGAGTATTGCGTTGTTGTACATGACCTCCTGGAAACCCCTCACAACTATGTGATGTCCCAGCTAGTGAGCCCCGTTGTTACTTTACTTGGACGCTCGTTTACCCAGATTTACAGGCCGCTGGTACGGCGCTGCCATCACTTTCGTCTCGTCTATTAAGCATGTCGGACCTCACGGAAGAGCTACAGGACAACATCAAGTGGACTGCATTGACGATGTATCGAGGTACGCACAACTTCATGTTATTAGTGATGTGGCCATGGTAACACTGTCAAACCGGTAGGCGGTGCGGATACGGTACGGGATCTGTCTCCTACTACTATATGCCTATTTCCAACGTTTTGTCCAGTCCACTTCCGTCGCTTATGCTTTCTATCTCGCTATGACGCTCTATCCATGCGTCTTGCAAAAAGCGCAGAAAGAGTTGGACTCGGTTATTGGTACTGGTCGATTGCCAACATTCACGGACCGACCGAGTCTACCATACATAGAAGCCTTATTTACAGAGCTCTTGCGATGGCATACCCCAGGACCATTGAGTAAGTTTGGACCTCGAGCCCATGGCTGCTGGTAATTCACTCAAGTTTCGTAGCTCTGAGGCGTGCCGCGACTGATGACGAGTACAACGGATATCTGATTCCTGCGGGCTCTTATGTCCTTGTCAATATTTGGTTGGTCGACAAGCGCCCATACTTTGTGCTATTGATCCAATGTTTTCTCGAACTCAGGGCTATACTTCGCGATGAGAGGACGTACACGAACCCATTGGAGTTTAAACCTGAACGTTTCCTCGGACCTGATCCAGAACCTCATCCCTGGAATGTATGTTTCGGTCTTGGACGACGGTAAGGAGCGAACCAGTTGTCAAGAAGACGATGCTGACTATCCTATCCCTGTCCAGTCGATGCCCGGGTAAGTCACTACTGAACCCCCCAAAACGACGCGTTGACCTCATGCCCTGCATCTATACAAACAGGCTTTTACCTCGCACACTCGACCGTCTGGCTCATGTGTGTTCAATCGCTCGCTGCGTTCGACATCTCCAAGCATGTCGAGAACGGGGTCGAGGTCACGCCAGAGTTTAATCAAGTGGGAGCGACGATCGTGTAGGTGTTCGGGTCTTGTTGGGCGTGGCGCAGTTTGGTCGCTGACCTTTTTCTTGGGTTTTTAGCCATCAGGCACCTTTCAAGTGTTCGATAAAGCCCAGATCAGCGGCGGCCGAACGTCTTGTGAAGGAGGAATTCTCAATGTAGAGTGGTCAATCCACAGATGGCCACGCCATACCTAGTATTCAGATCGACGAGCCAATGATACTGTTCGAACCGCAGAACCTAGTAGGGCAGAACTTCGAAAGCAGTGATAAATACAAAAAAAATACAACTCTCATTGTTCCAGTAATACAGGGAACACAAAGAATCAAGGTATCGAGGAGACGAATCAAGTAATATCCACTAAGAAGGGTGAAACAACGGTGAAATCAACATGAAACCTGAATTGAATATATCTTTTCTTCGATGTTGTGTGGAAACGGGTGATTGCTAGTAGTACTAGTTTACCAAGTCGCTGTGCTACTTGCTCGGGTGGCGTTGTTCACCGCGTATTCGCTAGATCGTGAATCATCGTTAGTCAGTCAGACTTGACGCAACGACGATCCAGCATGACTTACTCTTTTCCACACAGAAGAGCAAGCTCTCGGGCGCGGTGGTGCTTGACTTGGAGCCTTTTTGTACAGCCAACTGCAACCAAGTTGCTAAATCTTGCGATCCGGCTTTCCGTAGGTATGTTTCATAGAAGAAATCAAGGAACAACAACAGATAACTGAAGATGATCCCACCCCCGACGATGCCCGCGGTGGGTGTACCGGAACAACCCCCCATGTGAGGAAGATACTGGGGAAACCAATTGTACGCAGCGTACTGGTAACCTACCACTAGGTCAGAAGGGGAGAGAAATGATGCTTTGGCACTCACTCGCGAAGGCTGCCGATGCTAAAATGACCACAAATTGGCAAATTTGCATTGTCGTGAGATATTGTTTCCACTGTCACATTCAAGTGAACTACGATCCAATGGATTTGAATAAGTAATGCACACCCATAATTTGGCACCGCCAGCGGCAGCAAAATAATAGTAATCTTCAAGCTTCCTATGAGTGTCAGGTAAATTTTACAATGGTGTCTGATACGCACACATCAATACATGGACACCGAGGTTAAGGAATGCCGCAACCCAACACTAAAACAGATACAAGTTTGCAGATTATGGTGCATGATAGAGGATACCTACCACTGTTGCGCGACCATTTAGTTGGACAAATGCCAAAACCGCTGTAGCTGCGTGATGATAAACATGCAAGAAAGCTTGTTGATGGAACGATCAGAGTAGTACATCGGCAATGCGAAAGTAAAACACCCACAGAGGGGTTTCTTCTTCAAAGCTAGGAAGATCGTGTCGAGGAGTTCGTAATACTTGAAGTAGTAGTTCAACATCAAGTAGAACTCCAGCCTCTAGAAGAACGATACAAGCTCAGTTCCACATGGTAGTCAAATCCTATGGATGGCAGAATACCCACTTCGGTGTAGGCTTCAATAGCGCACAGCGTACCGTATGTGCCTATTTCGGGCTTCAGCCAATTCGAAAATACTTCTTCGCCAATAAGCGCCATGAGGATGAGGCTCCCAACACTCAATATTAGATTGTGTGCTCGGAATAAGGTGGTCAACTTCAAGGGTGGTTTGTCCTTCATCGTTTCACGGGTCCCGAATACGAGCACAAGATACGTCACAGCCATACTGATGACCGTGGGCCATGTCGAGAATGGGGTCTTGCCTGGTATGTAGGAGATAAGGTGTGTTGGAATACGGTCAGCGGGCACAAAGGAAATGATGAAGTCGGCGAGGTAAGGCATGATGAGTGCAAGGGCTTGTCGAAGTGGGCATTAATTCACGCCGTCTACTTGTATGTCTGTCATAACTGAATCAAACGCTGGGCACGAGTAAGAAGTGATCGGAACTTGCTTGACGTGAAGTATTATTGATTATGTGACTCGCCGCGCAGCCGGCCCATCTGCTGGGAGTCAGCGCAACGATCTCTTTGCGGGTCAGATAAATGAGTGACGAAATCATTGGTAGCGAGTCCCCATTTTGAGGAGGTACTTTTAGGTACCATTTGGGGATAGAACGTTGCACATATCCCTAATGCCGTGATTTGATAGAAAGGATGTCGAAGCAGAACTCACTGACGTGACAAAACAATAGCTCTTCCTATTAGACACCGACTTTACCCATCTGTCATCATGAATAACCCTCCCAGGGTAATCGGAGACCCCTGACCATGAGGCAACGATCCCCGCCGCCGACCACCTGATCAAAAAATGTACATAGCTCAGTATTATGAGAAGATGTGAGTCTCTGTAAACAGCCAGTTGGTGACGTTATGTACTATGCCCGAAGTTGGCGTGCCTGGTTGAAGGTTCATTCACTCTGAGTTTGCCTGGTCCGGCACCACTAGTATATGGGCCACTGCAGTATTGATGTTCGCCAATCTGTTCGAACGCGCGGCTCGAAAAAAGTGAAGTGCTGCCAAAGCATATTATTTTAGTGGCACGCCTTTCCCACACCGGTACCTGACATGACTCACCGAGTAATTGGCGTTTGTTCTTTTGTTCTCCGACAGTCTGACTTCTCTCCATCCTGAACTGGATCGCTGGTAGTGTCCCGACTCGGTTCAGCTTCTGGCCTGGAGTAGCCGCTCGAATGAGCCATCAATATCAATGACGTTTCAGTATTCCGCCGTTTCGCCACTGCCCTGGATAGTTTTAAGTCATCGCGCGTCAAGAGGAAATTAACCAGGCTTGAGTGAGTCGCGGAATTTGTTGCTGGCAGAGTGCTTCTATGTTGACAGATGTCCGACTTCACAGCGCGGAACATGCTTCCGAACGCGTTCTAAGCAACATGACTGTCAGGCTCGTACGTATCCATTGTTTGGCACCCCGAGCTTGGATATGATAACGCCGTGATCTTAGACACGCGAAATCCGAACCTGAGGACGCCACAGGCAATTTCAAAAACACCATTCATCCAAGTCAGTCTTGCAGTCTCCGGGCCGAGCCTATGAGTCCAGATAAGCATGGGTATCCAGCGAGAATGACGATGAAAACCGACCCAAGTCGTGACCACTTCACTATGATCGACTGGTTGGAAAGTTTTGTGTCCACCGTTAGGACGATGGACCGTCAAACTGTTGTTTCACTACTCATCCTACTCGTCGGGCTCGGCTTCTGCATGGTCTGTCTCCATGAACTTTACGCAAGGTACTATGCGTGGCGTTTGCCACCAGGCGTTTGTGGTCTTCGATGTCTCCTCGAGATGCCTACTGGCAACGAAGATATGTGGTTAAAGATGCTGAGATTCAACCAGCAGTATGGTGTGCTCAGTCGTGATCACGAAGTCCGCTGTCACTAACTACTTGTTGGGTAGGCGACATTGCTTCTGGGTCGTTGTGTGGATACAATATCATTGTGGTTGGCTCCGCCAAAATTGCCGAAGATTTACTTGAGAAGCGTAGCGTCAATTACGCTGACCGCCCTCGGTCGGTTATGTGTGGTGAACTCT
This sequence comes from Boletus rubescentipes, assembly GCA_038092775.1. Taxonomy (NCBI): domain Eukaryota; kingdom Fungi; phylum Basidiomycota; class Agaricomycetes; order Boletales; family Boletaceae; genus Boletus; species Boletus rubescentipes. Next base: position 24,798 of record JBBPRA010000187.1, on the reverse strand, counting down.
CGGGATGGGGCAAGATCATGCTCCTGTCCAACTACAATGAGTGGTTTCGTGCCCATCGCAAGTGGTTTGCGCAAGACATTGGGAGTCATGCCTCTGTAGCAAAGTTGCATAGGATGATCGAGTTCGAAACTCGGCGGTATCTTCAATGCGTGCTCGAAGATCCGGAGGGGAATCAAGCCCATGTCCGCAAGTAAGTTCCGTACCTATTGCTTACCGTTGTCGCTGAAGGAGTTGTATAGAAATTTCACTTCCATGATCTTACGCCTCTCGCATGGCTATGTGACTCAGGCAGGAGACGACCCTCTTGTCGAGTTGGCCCGTGTAGCAAACTCGCAGCTGTCGATGGCAAGCGCACCTGGTTTATACTATGTTGACTGTGTTCCTCTTAGTGAGTAGTTGGCTCTTCCTAGCATGCTCAGAGACGCTAACACTTTCACAGTGAAGTACATTCCGCCGTGGCTTCCTGGTGCTGGATTCAAGAGGAAAGCCAAAAAGTATGCGCTTGTTTTACGGGACCTCGTGGAAATTCCTCACAGATATGTAAAGTCTCAGTTGGTGAGTTATCTCGTCAGCTGTGATCGAAGCACGCTAAGCTGAATTTTTCAAGGCCGCTGGCACTGCACTGCCTTCCTTATCATCTCGTATATTGAGCAAGCCCGACCTTACAGAAGAACTAGAGGATAGCGTTAAATGGGCTACGGCAACAATGTATCAAGGTATGACCTCATAGATTCCTTAGTCATCTTGATACCATTATTGCACAACCCAACCATAGGTGGTGCTGACACGGTAAGAGTTTTAGTCTTGGGTTCACGTTCACTGGTAGATGCCTCCTTCAGGCCAATTCTGTTGCGTATGCTTTCTATCTCGCCATGACGCTCCATCCACGCGTCGTGAAGAAAGCGCAACAAGAACTGGACTCAGTTGTGGGTACTAGTCGTTTGCCATCATTCGCCGACCGTCCATCTCTTCCGTACATGGAAGCTCTGTTTACAGAGCTTCTGCGTTGGCATACTCCTGGTCCAATAAGTTGGTCCTTCCGCCTCTGGCCGGCCTCACATTAACCCGATCCCTGTAGCCATAAGACGTACGAGAGTTGATGACGAATACAACGGGTATTTGATCCCTGCAAGTTCCTACGTTTTCGTCAACATATGGTAAGTCAAACATCCACGAACTTTGCTCTCGGCACCATATCATCCCAGGGCGATGCTTCGTGACGAAAGAACGTATTCGGATCCCTTGGAGTTCAAACCTGAGCGATTCTTGGGAAGTAACCCGGAACCCCATCCCGGAAATGCATGCTTCGGTTTCGGGCGCCGGTACGAATCAATCACGTTATCTGGGCCAAGTATGAAGCTGATCCTATAATCACGGATGTACAGGAAATGCCCAGGTAAGCGATAGACTTGGCTAGGTAATGCAACATCAGTGTGATTCGATTCCCAGGCTATTTTCTTGGATATTCTTCTGTCTGGCTCATGTGCGCTCAAGCGCTCGCCGTCTTCGATATCTCGAAGCATGTCGAAAACGGCGTGGAAGCCACCCCCGAATTCAATCTAGTGGGGGAGACCATCGTGTTCGTAACGATCATTCATTCCTTCACATCGGGCCGTACTTGCTGACTCGCAAGATGTTCCAGTCATCAAGCACCGTTCAAATGTTCAATCAAGCCCAGATCAGCGGAAGCTCAGCGTCTCATCCGCCAAGAATTTCCACTCTCGGACCAGACTAGTATGTAGTGGCCGAAGCGAATAAGGAGTATATACGTGCGAACTGAGTGTGTCCATGAGTCTAGCCTTTGAACTCGCGGTCCCCTCGGAGGCTCGGACCTTTATATGGCGTGATCGGCAATCAATCGCTGAGTGTGTTGTCGAGAAGTAGAAGGATGTCAAAGGGAGACTTCCATCAACTTATGATGACGAGCATGTCCCTATTCTTGACTTGATCCGGGGAATAGATCGCGCGAAGAGGAGCTTCCGATTTCGTTACAATCCCTTTCTGTTCTTTATGCGATTCTCCCGAGAGGACATATGTGATTGAGATAAGCAGAATGTGGACATGGCCACGGCAACGTTTCGTTTGATTCCAAATGCAAAGATAGGACAACGTTCAAACACAAGGAAGAATACAAACATGGGTATAACCAACGTCAAGACTACAAGAAACAGATCATCATGTAAATTGAGATACAAATGGAGCCTGGGAGATGCCAGCGAAAGACGTCAAGTATGCTGGCCCCCATCCTAGATCGAGAGTTCGGTGTAGCGGGTAATCCGCAAATGCTGACTGGGAGGAACGACCTGCTCTTCCGAGCCATGGGGTGCACCTCCGAGTAAGATGCCAACTCTCTTCATGGCAAGCAGCTGCGCATAGTGGCGGTCAAGGAAAGCAGCGCAATACAAGTTTGACCGGACATACATTATGTGCCGCATTGCCATGATCGTAAAGGCCACCGAAGAACGCGGGGGTGGCGTCCTTGCCTATATTCTTCTTCAGGAGATATGGTCCACCGGGATGCTTGTCAAAGAAATCGCCAACGTCGTGGATGTATCCTGCGATGCAGATCAATGCCCGAGACTCTGCTTGACGTTGGTCTGAGACGCAAATGATTAGTAGGGAGACAGAAGGGTTTGATGCAACACTATACTTACAGTCTTCCCAGGTGATGACTGGTAAATCAGGTTTCTCAGATGGCCAGGAGAGCGCCTCTTGTTTCTGGCGAAGGCGCTTGAGTTGGACAGTCAACTCTCCTTTCTGTACCTCATTGTCCGAAAATGTCTGTAGATGTACGTGTTGATGTAATTGTGGCGAACCAATAAGCGTAACGCACCTTGAGATGTGTGGCGAGACCGAGCTTTTCGCACGACCAGAGGAACCATTTAGTCGGATCGTACTGATACCACTTGTACCCATTGCGATAATCCATCGGGAATTGGTGGTGGAAGTTGTGGTAGCCTTCGCCCATTGTGATGACTGCTGTCAGCACGCAATCCTTGGGTGTAAGTTTGTCATCATAAGGTTTATCTCCGAGCCAATGGCACAGTGAATTGACACAAAAGGTGGACTTGAAGATCGTCACAATCAATCCAGGAGATGTCTATAAGGAGAATACTGACGTGCTGCACGAATACGAGGCGAAGCAAACCCGTCCACACGAAACCACCTTGCCAATCTCCCCATCCATACCCCGCGACAGAGGTGGGTACGACGATTGACATAATGAAGGCAAGGAGGAGATAGTATCTGTGCTGCCATTTGACAACCGGGTTTGATCGCAGGTCGCTGACATCTGCCGGACCTGGCTTTCGCCTAGGTTTGAAGATCATCCACCCCATGTGAGAGTATAGTAGCCCTCTACGGGCGTCGTAGGGATCGAGGTCAGTGTCGGTGTATCGATGATGGGCGCGGTGGCCCCGAGCCCACCACGCGATGGAACCTTCAACGACCCCAGCACCAAGAATAGCAAGAATGTACTCCAGCGTCCTAGTTGCCTTGTAGGCGCGATGGGTCCATAGACGGTGGTACCCAGCAGTTAAACCTTGCAGACCCTCCATTAGCGCCAGCTCTTCACACAGACAAAGGCAACGTACCGAAACCGGTGAGGTGAGAATAAACGACAAACCAGATCGCGGTCTTCCACAGCAGCGGTGTATACCAAGCACCGATGAGGCCAAGTGTCGGTGGAACGAGTAAGATGAAGACGTGCAGCCAATGTAGTTCTCTGTACCAGTTTTTCCAAGTGATTGGAGGGAGCGGCGCTTGATGCTTGAGAGTATATGACACGAAGTTGTTGGGTATAGCCTCAGACGGTATGTCGTCTGGGTTTTCTATGAAAATGGGTTTGTGCGACTTGCCCTCCATCGTAGGCGCGACGGACGAGAGGAGAGTGAGCACGCTTGTTCGATCAATGCAGGACAAACTTATATTGTTACTTCAGAAGGACGATGCGTGTGATGGACACTGGCCATATCCCGTTCACCGAAATGCGCCGGCATGCGAAGATAACCCGAGATGGGCTCCGATGCAATGACGAAAGCAAAAGAGTTAACTGAACTCCGAACTTGACAGATGATAAAATGTCACTGAATTGTTATTGCCATCCCTGAAAACAAGCTGGGTAGCCGGACTCACTTCACAAGTCATTTCCGAGAGTTCTGACTGACGGCCAACGAAAAGGGAAATTTGAATGGGAACAGGAACTTGAAGCAGACTGGTCCGGAGGTTGAGCGGTGAAAAGTTGACGTTCATATCAACGGATGACTTCTTCCCTAGCGTGAATTCAATTCATCAGCATGTGTTGAAGATAACTCAGCAATCAAGCCAACGTCATCGGAGACTTTGCAGGATATAGTGTCAGAGCAAAATGGTGGCGCATCATGATGGTAAACTTCCAGAGGTACGTACAAGCTCCGCTCGAAGATTTTCCAGTGAGAGGGAGATAGTGCGTGATTGCCTGTAAACTTGAGGCTTGAAGTCGGGTCTAAGCGCTGGTTCTTGAGCTTGAGCGACGATTTGACTTACATCTGAACTTCTTCGTCCGGCGCATCGGTACGGACTACTGTCTCGCAGTTGAAACGTTCTCAGGTGCACTTCGAGTTGCACTAATTGCTAAATCCATCCGAGTTTAAATTTGAAATTCACCACGATCTCCAGCCTCAACGTCAACTTTTGTTGATTTTTGTTCGTTATGCCGCTTCTCGAATTCCCCTACGATCGCAAGGTACATCAGAACATCCTGTCATAGGGCACCGTTCTCGTGGAATGTTCCATTCATAGAAACGAGCCAACGAGCCACAGCATGTCGCATGACGCGAACCAACCCGTCTGACAGCAAAGGACACAGGACCCTTAATTCTATATCCTGCCACTCGGCGGAATCTTCTGTCAACGCGACGTTGACCAAATGATGGGACAAACGGGAAAATAGGTGAACTCGAATGGATAAATTTTGCTCCAAGCTGCCCCTACGCATCAAGCACAATGGCCGAACCATCTAGTATCCCTGTTCCCTTTGACAAACCATTAAACAGAAATGGGTTGGAAAGCTACGTCTCGTATGTCCTTCGGCACGAGAAAGTGCGCCCCCCGGTGACTTGGTCAAATTGGTGGAAAGAAGCCCAGTGGGGCCGTTTCTCGCTGATCATGATCATGCCACCACTCGCTGCCATTTATGCGTGTTTTACACCTCTCCAGCGAGAAACAGCGATATGGTCTGTAGTCTTCTATTTCATGTCTGGCATGGGTGAGTAAATTCCTGATGCTGTTGGTGAGATGCCTGAGCGCTGAAACGCCATAGGTATAACGGCTGGGTACCATCGATTGTGGGCGCATCGGTCGTACAACGCCACATTTACACTTGAAGTTATCCTTGCGTTTCTGTCTAGCGCCGCTGTCATGGGACCTATCATTTGGTGGGCACGGCTCCATCGCGCACACCATAGGTATACAGACACCGATCTCGATCCCTACAACGCAAAACGTGGGTTATGTTGGACGCACTTTGGCTGGGTTATCTTCAAACCACGATGCAAGCACGGCAGAGTGGATATAAGCGATCTCTTGAACAATTCAGTTGTGATGTGGCAACTGCATTACTATCCTTGGCTAGTTCTGGTGACCGCCGTGATTTTTCCAACTGTGGTCGCTGGGTTGGGTTGGGGTGACTGGCAAGGCGGCTTCGTCTACTCGGCATTGCTTAGGCTCTTTTGTGTACACCAGGTTAGATTCCGGATAGTGGCATAAGATAGGGGAAAGCTAATCTTCATTAATTTAGACCGCATCCTGTGTCAATTCTGTAGCCCATTGGATTGGAGACACGCCCTATGATGATAAGCACTCACCGAAAGATCACTTGTTGACTGCCCTCATAACCCTCGGAGAAGGCTACCACAATTTCCATCATCAGTTTCCCATTGACTATCGTAACGCAGTCAAGTGGTATCAGTATGATCCCACCAAATGGTTAATCTGGTTGTGCCACAAAGTTGGGCTCGCTAGCCATTTGAAGGTAAGGCCGTCAACTCGGTTATTCAAGATGCAAACCCCTGACAATTCTACAGACGTTCTCCGACAATGAGATTCGCAAGGGCGAGCTTACGATGGAACTCAAGAGACTCCGCAAAACACAGGATGCTTTGACCTGGCCTCGCCCAGGCAGTTCCCTACCTGTGCTAAGTTGGGCTAGCTGTAAGCAATCACGTGTTCTGCGAGGGTCCCGCACTTACGCCGGAGAAGATCAATCTCAAGCAGAATCTCGGGCGGTGATCTGTATCGCTGGGTTTATTCATGAGATTGAAGATTTCTTGGACGTCCACCCAGGCGGACGCCATCTGTTGCTCCAACACGTTGGACAGGATGCAACATCAGCATTCTTTGGAGGTATATACGACCACAGCAGTGCCGCTCACAATGTAAGCACATGGGCATTATTCATACACACCTGTTGATTGGTTGCAGTTACTTGCCATGAAGCGCGTGGGTATTCTTCGGGGAGGAGTCCCTCATATCTCGGAGGAGAAACTAGTTCCACCAAGCGAATGGCTTCGCGTTTTGCGTATGAACGAATTTGGGACAACAAACGCTGTTCCTTATCAGTAGGCTCAACTTGAAAGGCTAGCTTTGACCCCTTGATACTCGGATCCCGTTTTGTGTATATGCATACTCTTGGAATTGTATCCCTGAACCAGCCCTTAACACGTGGGCATTCATGAAGCGAGTGGGCTGCACTGGCAAGTTGACGAATAAGATCTTAAGACTTCACCCCCCTCGAAGACGAACGCAAGCCACGATGTGTTTCTTGCGGTTGTCGCTCTCCCTTCTGATGGCAATCGCATTTCATATTTCTGTAACCTCCCCCAGTAAAGTGGACTTTTTAGACAGCGTGACGCCTAGCCAAGTCTCCATCGCAGAGGTATTCATGCGCGCGTTGCTCTTTTGCAAAAGTGTGGTAAAGGTATGCACCAGACGATATCGCACAGTGGTCGGAATCACTGTTGACGAGCGATCCCATCGACAGATCATTTACTGGGGGTTGACCGCGTCAGAGGCGCTACACGTCCTATCCAACAACCAAGTCAGCTGCAGCAGCGTCTCTCTCGCCTACTGGATCGGGACCGCGCTCACCGTTGCGGGTTGTTTGATACGGGTCGTCTGCTACAGCACGCTCGGCCACATGTTCACGTTCACGTTTACTGTTCAGCCGGGCCATCACTTGATCACACATGGTCCATACGCCTTCGTTCGCCATCCTAGCTATACGGGGGTCATGATGTACTTGGTGGGGATCATCATGGCACAAGCGAGCCCCGGTTCCTGGCTGAGAGATCCAGCGTCTGGCATGCTCACAACTCCGTGGGGCATATTTGCTGTGCTCCTTTGGTTGTGGTCGATGGGGGCTGTGTGGACCTGTCTCATGTTCAGGATGAAGGATGAAGATGGGATGATGAGGGAGATGTTTGGAGATGAATGGATCAGATGGGCCAGTCGGGTGAAATATCGGTTAATACCTGGAGTGTACTAACAAGCTACATGATCTTGTTACCGTTTTCTGTGTTAAATGTTCAATCAATGTCTTGCATGTAAGTAGTAAATACACATCTGCACCAAAGTTATTTGTAGTGCGTGTGAACTGATCGACCCACTCCCGATGCTCTGCAACAACTGAGCATTACTAAATGTTCATGCAACCCACTACCCCACGATCGATGAGCTCCAACTTTACCAAGTTGGCGCGACGCCGTTCTTCAGTAGGGCCACTCAAGGGCTCGACCCACCATCTATCCCCTTCTGGAACCTCCCTCCAACCCCCTGCCAAAAACCGCTGATACACGTCCAGACTATCGGAAGTATTTCGCAATGCATGGGGATGGGCCCAGTGTGGGGGAGGCGACGCGTGCGAATACGACCCGACTTTGGGGGGCTTGGAGAACCCTTCGCAAGCCATCACGATTGCGGGCGGGACGGTGATGCGTCCCATTTTGAAACACAGGCGAGATACAGTGAAGCAGTGTAATGTGGTTCCATCGGATTTCTCCTTGAGGAGAGTAGCAGGGATGGAGGAGGAGCTGGAGCTGGAGCTGGAGATCGTGTCGTCGTCGCTGCAACGACTCGATTCTGACCCACTGGTCGAGCGTTGGTCGAGGTCACCCGGACCTTCCGATTTGCTAGACGATGGGTTCTCGTGTGGTTTCGACAAGGGTGATGTAAATCGGCACACGAGATACAACTGTGATCGTGATGAGGACAACCCGGCTGACGCCGGATACCAATCACTTACCCACTTGTGATCCCACGATCCGATCGACAGATTCATCTCGTACCTCGCAAAGCGTGGGATCTCTCGAAGAAAATGGTAGTGCGTCGCTATAGTCCCTGGTTTTAGTGACCGGGACGTAACAAATGGTAGATGGCTTACAGCCCAAGACGATCCATCCACCAGCGTTCACAAACGTCGGCCACGCCGCGAGCCCAAATTTTGAAAGGGCAGCGTCACGCGCCTAGACGCTTTGTCAGACCATGTTGGATGCACGGAGTACCTAAGATCGTACCTTTGCATAAGTAGAGTTATTAACGTGTCCGAACCAATCAGTTTCATCGGGACCTTTTCAGCTCTGAGTGACAGTGACAAAACACTATGCGCTAGCGCCCGACTATGTAGGACTTACTTGCCCATGATTTACTTGTGGCAGTGAACTCAAATGGATTGGCGCCGACGGGGCAACAGGACTCGAGCTGAGCGACGACGGCTTTGTGTCGCGTCGCGGAAGGTCGTAACAAGAGTGTATGGCAGAGTGATAGGATGCGGTATTTGCATCGCACAATTCCAAACGGGAGAAGTACAGTGACTGAGGTGAGCCATGCATCATGGTTAGTGTGTTTCTACAACCAGTTTGAAAATAGTAGCCTTACTATGCCAAATCAAGGGAAATGACCGAGCATTGATGAGCAGAATGAGCCCCACGATTGTACCAACGATGAGCAGCAAAGGAAGGTCGAGTATAAAGTTTGCAAGTTGTATGCCGTAGCAACATATATCCAGCATCCAGCCTTGGGACAGGAAACGGGGAACCAAGGAGCACAAGGAGCACGTTAACATGGTCCGAATCATCAAGGACAGGAGTACAAGGTGTGTCTCTTGAAGGAAACTAAAACCAGGAATTGGAATTAATGCTACTGTCATCAATCAGGGAAACCGTCCTCGATGGCGAAGGACTCATTAAGGGCCATGTCCTGCGTTGTCGGAAAGATCGTGGAATTTTGTCGCTGCGGGTCGAGATCCTTCAAGTTGAACGTTGCAGTGATTCGGATCGAGGTTCGAAAATCGAGCCAACCAGTCCACAAGCGAAGACGTGATGCGTAACGTTACGGACCTTGGGACCAAACTGTCTCCATTTGGAATTCCTCGGGTATCTTCAGATAGACTCACCTTAATTCCGCACGGCAGACAAGCCCTATCATAATACTAACTGGGTATAGTGCTTGTTTCAGCAGCCATTATGACCGTATCAAGTTTACTTAAGGAACGGAAGTCGAATGAAATGCGCGGAAGCAAACTGACAGCGCGCATTGTGTCAACATCAGGGATCTTGTCCCTAGTTTTTTGTCAGCTGACACAAAGCATTAGACGCTGGAGAATTTCTGGGTATTCCTAACCCCGCTACTATTGTTTTCTTACCCCACCCAGTACGGCTTATTGTATTCGCTTATCAAACAGGTCTCTGTACATGCGAGCAAAGTCGAGCAAACAATATACCCGCGGATTTAGAGTTCGTTGCTGGGTCGGACTGATGTAGAATCACCTAGCCTCTAAATGCCGGTGACTCGTCTTGTATCTGGTGAAGGTGTTAGATGGACAAGACGTATAAAGGACCAACTTACCCATGCTCTGTCTTCACCCAGCACATATTTCCTCGGAGGTCGCTTGAAGCATGACACTTGCTTCACATCCTTTTCTTTGTAGAGCGGAATAACTATCCCGAGCTCGTAATTCACCACCTACTCCATCAGCGACGGAAGCGAAGACAGCGTCAGTCGAAGAGATGTCGCCACAAGCCAGTACGAAACATACGTTCAATGTGGGATTGAAGGCGGAACCGGATAGCGTCCCCCAGGCAGAAGGTGTGAAGTTGTGCGAGCCGACATATGCCCACCCTATGGGCTCCTTCTGTACTTCTGGAATATTCTCTGGTACATCGCTTTCCGACTCGGTTTCGCTGTCAGAGATCACGATGACCTTGGATTTGCCCTTGTCAGAACCGGTTGTGTGGGTAGATTTAACTTTGGAATCAGACTTTGACGAGCTTGCCAACGGTGAGGTCCGACGGAGGGTTGCAATAATCATCTACAAGATGCTGCAGTTGTGTTGGACTTTACTGCAACTAGATCAAACCTTTGTGTGCATCAAGACGCGTCCGCCTGCACTATTCGAGTCATGAAACAGCTCCCTAGGAAACTTCGTAGCTTCCCATTGGTTCGTTCGACAGAACATGGTTCCTCCTCCCTGCGTAGTAGTGACATGCAGACCAAGAACTGTAAGAACGTATATTGCACTTACATGTTCACCGAGAACGCTGGCTCTGACCGTTTTAAGGCTTGGAAAAATGATCTTTACAGGTGGCCAAGGGAGCTTGGATCGGCGAGTCTTGGGTTCGTCAAGCCAATCCTCTGCAGATTCACCACGCGCAGACCAATGAAATTCGTTCAACCATTGCGTAGAATAGGTTCCGATACTGGAACCCTGTTTTCCACTAATCAGCCATCACGTGGAGTAAGTACTGTGTCCTAGTCGAAGACTCTACCTGACACTCAAGGACCAACTCCCTCGCAGCCTTACCTTTCCCCGTCCGCAGGTCAAGGTCTCGCACAGCTTTCATGAGGCGAGGATGACCCGTCTGGATAACAGCAGGCCATCCTTCATGTTTTCCCGCAATGGAGGGGATAAGTTTAACGGAAACCTTGGAGAAATCCCATTTGGATCGAAGGTCTTCAATGGTATGAAGAGGGAGATTGGGATGCTAAGGACAGAGTCAGAGCAGATTTAGATACAGGGTACAGACATACATCATTGGTTACCATGTTTGTCAGTGCTGGATGTACGTTGACTGCATGCAAGATCTTCTGTATGATGGAAGGGAAGTCATCTACCACTTTCCGTTCATGGGGTATAGGCTTCGAACGTGGGGGGATGTCTTGTAACCAAACAGCCTGTGGAATTTCGTTATCGTAAGACAGACTGTCAAGAATGCAGGGCAACTGACATTCTCAATATCACGCCAATCATAGTCTATCAGATTTGCAGTGGATATGACTACCCGGAGACGACCAGTTTTATAGAATATCTTGAACAAAAAAAATCGCGAATACCCTTACGTACGGAAGTGATTTGACGCACCAGCATAAACTGGAGAAATGATGTTAATCTACTGAGCGCACCGAAATGACGCAGTCACAGAACGCACTTTCATATGTTGACAACCCCGCCCATATCTTAGGAATGGCACAGTCATTATCCAATTGGGAAGAACGTTCTTGATGGCGGCTCGTCCGGATTGGTCTGGTTGCCTGACAAGGATGACAGGTGTGCGCGGATCAAAAAACTCATAGATCCACGAGACAGCTGTCGAGTAGGAAGAAATTATGGCAAACGAAATGTCGGCTCTCTTAACGACGAAATGAGTACTATTGCAGTAGGGATCGGATACAACGAGTACGCACGGGACCTAATACTTCAGATAGCCTGAAAGTCGCTTTTCCATCTTCTCTTGGCTGCGAATGTTTATTTGCGGTCGGTCGGAGTTCGCCATCCCAGAAGAGTTGGTCGACGACAGGAATTGCCTGTACCACAGTGGTCTTGGAGTCAAACCTTCCATGGATGCTCGAGCTCGATGAGTTGCTCGAGATGGAGGGTGTAGACTGGAGTTGGTTTACTCTGCGATCAGTTGGTTCAACGGCGGACGAGAGATGCGACCGCTTAACAGGTGGCTGTTGTGACTGGCCATCGGTATTTTCATGATCGTCATTTTCGCTACGATAGCGTTTGAGTCTCGCTAATCTCTCTTTTTCCAGCTGCGCCCGCTCAGATAAAAAGGATGTTGACCCCGATGAATGTGGCGTGCTACCCTGATTTAGAGTGGTTTGAGTCTTCGTCGGATTGACAGCACGTGGTTCCTGAGACTCAACCTTGGAGGCCTCGATTGCGCGCTGGAGATCATTCTGAAACTGTTGTTCTTGATCATCCAAACGCGGTGCTTCGTTTTGAGGTTCCTTGCGACTTCGACTGCTTGTCCGTGCTTCCATCAAGCTCAGAGCGATTGCCCTGGATCGCGTTTCAATCCCGACAAACATCCATCTCAATAGTTTAACTCACTTTACTTTCCGAGGTCACAATCGTCGTCGTGGCCCATTGAGCGCGAAGGACGCCATTTGCACAGCAAGGACGCGTTTTACCAGTCACGTGTCACATTTGGCAATTGCAGTCAAAGTCAAATTGAAGTACGGCTACATACTCAGATAGCGCTACTACGTGGACTAGCAGTAGCCAGTCAGCTGCGCTCCCTCGGCCTGGAGTTAGCTCATTTCATAGAGGATTGTGTCAGAATGAAAGGAAACTCGGGCTCGCCGTACACCGAATTCCATCACCTTTTGGTCCGAGTTCTCCCGCTCGTCCTCACCGTTTCTTTACACCCGTCTCTGCCGACGAAGGGCACCACAACGTCCTGGATACCTTGGAAAGTGATTGATGGTGCTCTTGGTGTCAGCGCTCGGTGACCTCCGTTCAACGGACAATCTTTCCCTTTTGCTCGGGGAGAGTTAAGGCGGGTCAGCGTGGTCGACACTGATGGCCTGGGTAGTCGCGCTACACAGTGGATATCCACGTTGGAAGAAAGAACACTCTGTGACGAAGGACGTGATGGAACGACTGGTCGGCACGATATCATGCAATCGGCAGGATGCGGATGTGGAAGACATGTTTCTTGATTCGCTCCCGCACCTTTGTCGGGCAGACAGGTCATATGTACTGTCCAGCTAAGCCACTGAGACGACAATTAAGAGGTGGCGTTATTGTACGTCGAGGAGCTTCACCTGCTCGTGTCCCTCAGTAATTGGAATTGGCAAGTCGTGCTTGCATCTTTTCATTTCCAGACGAACTGAGACCGATCTGGCAGTTGACAATGGACACCGGCTTTGGTGGGATCCACGGAACTATTCCATTCCGGAACTCATTATGCAGTATCTGGACACTAAAACGTATTACCGTATGTTTCCATGTACTTGGAGCAGGAAAGATTCCAAACTCGGCGGACTTGATGGGGGTTGGCATGCATGGTCTGTTCACACCACTGTTCTCATTCCTCGTTGCTCGGTTTGCCTCTCCTGCAAAACGTTTTCATCGTGTTCAAATCATGGGGGTTCACGTTCTTGATATCACCCTGGTCGTTTTGGCATTATACCTTGTCGTTCGCCTTGTCTGGAGGTGGCGTGTGCCGCTCCCGCCTGGGCCACCTGGATGGCCTCTCATTGGAAACTTACTCGACGTTCGGACAGCGGCTCCCTATAAAGTGCTCAGAGCCATGAGTGGTAAATATGGCAAGTGCATCATGCTCGTGTCATACATACTACATGCATTGCTCATTCAATTTATACATTAGGTCCCATTATATCCCTCAAAGTATTGGGCGCGCGGTGGATTGTTCTCGATTCCTTGAAGGTATCCAAAGACCTACTCGAAAAGAAGAGCGCCATCACGTCCAACAGACCACACTTTACGGTGGCCGGTGACCTTGTCGGCTGGGGTAATGTCACGCCCTTGCTGCAGTATGGTGACACACATCGAAAGCATCGCAAGTTTTTTGGTCGACATATCGGCACTAACAGCAGCCTAGTGGCGTATTACCCTGCCAAAGAAGCGGAAGCGAGACGATTCGTTCTCAATGTGTTGAAAAATCTTGACGATCTGATGGCGCATTGTAGCAGGTAAGCTGTTCATCAATTTTTGAATGATTAGACTGATGTGACATATTTGGGGCAGATCAACTGCGTCCTTGCTCTGGAAGATCTCACATGGTTACAGCGTCAAGTATGACGGTGATCCGCTCGTGGAAATGGCTACCACAGCCGTGCGCAATTTATCCGACCTCACTTCGCCGGGACGGTTTATAGCTGACTTCTTTCCGATCTGTATGTATTCATACCCCCCTCGTTCCATCTCAGATGCTTGAAGGATTCCACTAGTACGATACCTGCCCGAGTGGTTCCCAGGAGGTGGGTTCCACAAGGATGCGAAGCGGTGGCGAAGCATGTTGGACGAAGTGGCGAGCACACCGTATGAGTTTGTGTTGGAGCAACTGGTTTGGTTTCTGCTCGCGTCCATGGTACTTGTACCCTGATATCGACTCAGGCAAAGGGGGACGCTACACCGTCGTTGACGTCACAGTCACTGCAAGAGGGTCTTACTGCCAAGGAGGAAGAGCTTTTGAAGTGGACTTCTTTTGGAATGTTACTAGGTATGTTTCAAAGTATCTTTCCCCAGACCGTTCTACTTGTGTTGTTCTACGGTCCCTTAGGTGGATTTGACACGGTGAGTTGGATTTCGTCTACAAACGAATTGAACTGCAACTAGCGTATCGACCACAGATATCGTCCACGTTGTATGGGTTTTTCCTTGCCATGACAGTGTACCCCGATATTTTTAAGAAAGCGCAAGAAGAAGTCGACGCCGTTGTTGAGAACGAGAGACTTCCGACCATGGAAGATCGTGATGCGCTTCCATACGTGAACGCGATCTGTATGGAACTTCTTAGGTGGAATGTGATCACCCCTTTTCGTAGGTACTTGTATCTCCGTACATGTGCACTTCTGACCAGGGCAATGCTACATGACTCCACTAGCAATACATATTAACACACAGGATATCATCTATGAGGGATATTTCATCCCCAAAGGGTCATGGCTTTTCGCAAACGTCTGGTTCGTACCTTGTGGCGTCGATTTGACATCTCATCCACACGAGACACGTCCTGTAGGTTTATCCTATCCGATCCAAAAACATATCCCGATCCGGGTGTATTTGACCCGGAGAGGTTCCTTGGCGAGAATCAGCAGCCCGACCCGCGTGAGGCATGTTTTGGGTGGGGAAGGCGGGTGTGTCCGGGTGCGCGCCTGGTCGACTCGGCGATGTTTATATATGTCGCGACGACGCTCGCGACATTGGATGTGTCGAGATGTGTTGAGAATGGCGTAGAGTGGGTGCCAAGGTGTGAATTCGAGGAGGGTATGATACGGTGAGTTCCTAGAGTTGTTCTGGTGCGTACATGGTTACTAACGATTAGTCCTGCAGTACTCCCAAGCCGTTCAAGTGTAGGATGGTACTCCGATCGAAGGCGGAAGGTCTTCTTCAAGTCTGATCCAAATCAACGGCAACAAAAAGTTAGTATTTACATCGCGTAGAAATGAAGGCAGAAAGCGCTTCGGACGCCCTAGTCAGGATCCATACATTTTTTGTACAAAGCTCAGTATGCGATTCTCACCTCCGTGTCCGTCTCGGAGAGAGCAATGTTCAAAGAGTGAGATGCGAGGGCGGGCGACGCCATAACTTGCAAGCCTTCGACTACTCCAATCAAAGCAAGTATGTATAGTGCTGCCTTTCCAATTCGGTTGTTCAAACGCAAAGTGGTTGTAATCTGAGATGGGGCTTGCACGAAGCCGTGAGAACTTTGACACACTTCGCGTACCTGTATCCGACTAGCGTTATCTCCATACATAACTCGATTTAACTTCAACTTCAATTCTCTGCGAAAAATCCCAGCCAACAAAGTCTCGGTGGTTGACTAGTACATACTAATAAGTATTAGTGCACTCCATTTGAGTCTCACACTGGTTTCATCCGGTTGACAGTCCATTGACTTGGCGTGCGAAACGGACCACAGGTCTCTGCCACCAGACGACTTCGAATTTAATCGCGACTCTAGATCCGCTACCAACTGGAAAGTACTGTACACCACAGTGTTGCCCGTCTAGATTCTCACTGTGCACACTAGCCTTATCTAGCGGCTCGACTTGAACTTACCGGCTATGGGCAGCCGACAGCTTGAATGCCAGGTAGCGGCGTGCATTTCTAACCAAATCACAACTGCCGACTACTTCGTATCCGTCTCTAATGTGGCGTTTTTCATCAATTCCCTGCGAAGTAGAAGCTCCACTATCGCTACTTAGTTATACTTACCATAGCGGTAGTAGTTTCGGTGGCTGACCCGTAAGGATTGTAACGTAAGTTTGATGGACTACATGGCCATTTCGGATTCTCAGACTAGCTTAATCTAGCTGACTCCGTTTACCCGATATTCGGAACAGCCCACAGGTATCTGCCGGCATGCAGTATTTGGTCTATATAAGTCGGTACTTTCGAGATGATCTGATCCCTATTCCAGAATTCCTCCCCGCAGGAAAGACATGGAGTGGTCCACTTCAGCTGCCCAGTTCACAGTATTCGTGTTACTCACAGTCGTGACTGTGGACATAATTCGAAGAATCCTTCGAAATCGCATCGAGAGCAAAGGATATCCTTCCCCCCCTGGTCCAACCTCACTCCAACTCTTGGGGAACGCCCTCTCTTTTGACATCAAGTCGCCTTGGTTGACGTTGACAGAATGGCGGGCAAAGTATGGTGAGTGTAGTCCAAGTCGGCGGTGCGTACCCTGAGTGTTTCCAGGTGACATACTATACATCCGAATTTTGAGTGTCGATTTGATCGCCCTGAACTCAACCTCTGTCGCCACGGAACTTCTGGAGAAACGATCACAAGTATATGCTAATCGTCCTTCAATGAAGACTTTTACTTCCGCGTGAGCCTCTCACAACGGTATTCTTGACATAGATGAATTAGTGACCTGCATCGTTCTAGCTATGGACTCGATTTCGATTTAGTTTTTTCACCATATGGTGAATATTGGAGGGTGTGCCGGCGAATATTTCAACAGACGTTCCGTGCCAATTCCGCCGTTAACTTGCGGCCAATCCAGCTTCGTAGTGCTCGACAGTTGATTGTCAACATGATTGACAAACCTGACGAGTATCTATCACATTTTATGACGTAAGAGAATTTATGTGGACTCGTCATTGCTTCCCGTTTTGATCTCCTGGATTGATATAGGTTTTCTACTGCAGTAGGTTTGTCTGCAGTGTACGACTACGAGGCAAGCCCTCAGGGCGATCCCACGGTGTCGATTGTCAACAACGGCATTCGGGCTTTCGCAAAACGAGTGCAATATATGAATATACTCCTGATCATGGCTTTCCCTTTCTGTACGTGCGAGTGGTTGGATTAAGAAAACGAATGCGCTCAAATTATCTGGAAAAGTACTGCATATACCTGACTGGCTTCCCGGATCCGGGATCGGCCATGACGCCAAAGAGATCTGTGCGCGTAGGAACCTATTTGTCGAGACGTCCTATCGAGATGTCAAGGAACGCATGGTAAGCTTTATGTATACCAGAAAGCAATGATCCAGAATCGGTGTCATAGGAAGCCAAAGATCACATGAATACATCGATGGTATCAGAACATATCAGTCGGATGGACAATTTTGATGCACCATATCGCTCCGAATATGAGATGGCTCTCAAGCAAACTTCCGCGACTGCTGTTACTAGTAAGATCTTTCTGATGCAAACAGACAAGTCGACTCTTACCAATTGTCTACACAGCAAATACAGAAACGGTCTGGACAGAATCCCTGAAGGATGAATGTATTATTAATGGAGCCTACAGACACATTCAACTTTGATGATGTTCACGCTCGCGATGGTTGAGCATCCGCATGTGTGGAAACGTGCACAAGCAGAAATAGACGCTGTTGTGGGTACGGACAGACTCCCCGAATTCGATGACAGGCCGTCTTTGCCATACGTTGATGCAATCATCCGAGAAGTATTAAGATGGAGACCAGTCTTTCCCCTATGTACGTGTCAGAAAGTGAGTATCCTTTCCAGATTATTCCTAAATATTCAGGAGGTTCCATGCGTGCGACCACCCAAAGTGATATATACGAGGGTTACTATATACCACAAGGTATGTCCTACATTTGTATGTTGTCTACTCGCAATAGTGAGTCTTTTACCAGGGGCAATCGTCTTCCTAAACGTTTGGTATGCCCTTCATGTACCCCGTAGCTAAGACACCTAATATTTCCATAGGGCAATATCACACGACAAAGCCCGGTATCCCGACGCAGACAAATTCATGCCCGAAAGATTCTTGAATGCAGAAGGAATGTTGACAAAGGACGATCCCGCCGATTTCGTCTTTGGATTTGGGATGCGAAGATGTCCTGGTAGGTCGCTACACCCCGAGCACAAACCATCAACTCACATAGTCCTTTGTTACTTTCAGGCCGTCATACTGTAAATACATCCCTCTGGAGCGCCATTGTGACGATGCTGGCCACCCTGGATTTTAATCTCGCTAAGGATGCCAACGGAAATGATATCAAGTTTAAAGCAACGTTCACCCAGGAATTATCCTGGTATGTCCAGATAGTTTCTAATCACAGTTTCTGGTCTTTCTTTTTCTTTGCTAAACAATTCCAGGCATCCGAACCCATTCCCTTGTCGACTCACCCCTCGTCCACATGTCGACAAAGAAATGCTTAATCTAGTTCTCACCAGGTGACGGAAGCAACCGGACAGTGCAAGCTTATTCGTTTCGAAGATCGCTCACACGATGAGTGTTTTTGTGTCCATGTGATTTGTGTAGTATAAGTTTTTGTGTTGTAATAATACTTCGATTCATTTCGGTCTTGGGGTGAAGGCCGTGAGGAGTCCTGGCGCAGCGGTTGGAATCCTCGTAGGTCGTAGTAGTTCATGTGCATACGCGTAGCTTATCTGCAACCGGTCCTACTCAGTGACCTAAATCACGATTGTATGAGTGTGTGAAATTTGTGGATGTGGTGTACGAGCTAACATTGTCACCAAGCTATCTATTTGGTATTATTTTGGAGCTACCCCCCAGCTATGCAACGCTATCATGGAACTCGTGATGGCTCTCAGAGTATAGCACTGGCAGTGCTGCCAGAAGCTTTGGCTCGGATGGTTGACCTCGAAAGTGAAACACACCCTTCAGCGTGCCAGTACGACGTCTACCTTATGTAACTTTGTCCTCTACCGTACTAATACTAGTAGGTAAGGCTTATTGTGTTGCTCGGCGGTTACTAGGGCTTTCAAGTTGGCCCGCATTCTCTCTCTCTCTCTCCCTAGCTGGTACGGCGGTTCATACCGCTCCGAAAAGTGGCAAAGCGAGAAGTGAGTTGAGTTGATTTAAATCTTGACCAGTCACCAGTGCAACATTGATATCGACCTCAGAGTTATGAACGGGCCAGACTGATCTCAAACAACTATTCTCAGCGTGGGCTGACTCACAGGCAGAAAGTAGTCAGATACCTTTCATGCGCTTGTAGAACGTCTGGTACGTCGCCAAACATTCTTTTATCGGACACAGCGCTCTTTGGAGCTCTGGTAGTATTCTATTCTCTTCTTTGCGCCTGGTGCGCCTAGATGATCTGAAGCACCTCCTTTGGATAATGACATCCACTTCGCTGCAGTTTCTTCGTACTTCAGTCAAACAACACGCCAGAGGGCTTACGCTCGTATTTGGATCGGACGGACAAGTTTCGCTAATAGGTTTTGATGATGGAATCACGTCCCAAGCCCTTTACGTAGGTCGCATTTGTTCTGGCGTGCTAATTCCTGTACTGATGGACACATCTAGACGCTAACCGCAAGCAACATAGGTGCAACGACACCAGGTACACGTTCTCCAATGAGCGAACCAACTTCCGTCACACCCGCCCCAAACCTCGAAGCGACATCTACTTCCTTGACTGGCACACTGTCCTCCACTTCCATTTCGACCTCGACCTCCGCTCCCACATCCTCCGCTACTTCTATTTTTTCCTCCTTGGCATCGTCCAGTTATAACACCTCATCTACTGCAACGGATACAGACACAAACCTTCCCTCTATACCGACTGTTAACTATCCAACTCCGGATCCCACGCCAGTATCTAATCCGAGGGACCACGGCGTCGGCGCACCATTTTACTTAGCTATTGTTCTCGCCTCGATATCTTTTATCGGATGTGTCGCAGCATTCGTAGCATGGTGGATACGATCACGCGCTCGGAAACACGACCTCGAACTCGAAGATCCTTGGATGCATCACAACACTATATCCGACACTGGCAGCCCCTTCACCGACAACTTGAATGTGTTTGAAAAGGGAGCCCAGGCACACATGGAGAGGCAGACGCAGCCCTACTATCTTCCTGCATCCATCGTTCGCAGGAGCTCGTCCAACCTGCTTGCTGTCCCTCATACGATTCCAATTTTGGAAGACGGCACCTCGCAGAACGGTACCTCTCGTTCTGGGCTAGCTGCTAGACAGTATCCGTATTGGCATCGTGCGAATGATGTGCATCCCCAGAACTTGGCGTCTGAGCCAAACCCTTATCATAACGTGCTATCGCCCTCAACAGCCAATCTCTATTCACGTCCGGGCACGGAGCGCTTACAGTCAGGGTTATCGGTCCAAGAGAGCACTCGAACACTTGGGAGACTCCGTGTTGCAAACAGGGTTCCAGGAGACGTCACCAGCGGGGACGAAGGGGGGACGAACCTACCACGTTTGCAAAACAGCGCGGGGCCATCACCCATTGCGAATACCACTGGGCCTGGGGCAATTCCTGTTGCAGAGAGCGCGATGCAGGACCCCCACTCTGATTCAAGCAAGCGAACCATCCAAGAAGACGGCATCGTTTCCTTGGAACCACCTGGCCCTGCAACATCCTCATGGGGCAGGAGAACGGACACCATCGCGGCTCTCCGACGGACGCGCAGGCGGACTCCTGGAACGACAGTCGAGACATACAAAAATGCAAGGTACAGCGGATATTTGTATCCGACGCTGCATGGAGGATCAAGTGGTACGATGTGGCAAGCGCCGACTGCCACAACTCAGGAAGAAAACGAAAAGGATCATGCGAACTCTTCCCTTGACCCTCTAGGCTGGAAGAGTACCCTCAAGTCATCCTTTTGGCAGGCCGTGGATGCCATGACCAGCAATCGACCCTCCGAACCTGAACCTGCAGCGAATGCCGGAAGTGGTTCTAGATTCACCCCTGCACCTCAGCGGGTCGCATCTCGACGTTCACCTGGTTCCCCCGTTCGACCTGCGTCTGGTTTCACTCTACCAGACACCCTCGCCGTTCAGCCCCAAGAAACCAAATATGAGCTCGCACCGTCGGAAAAGTCTGTCGGGACACTTCATATCAGCGAAGTCACCTTAGGAAGCGTCGGTTCTCTCCCTCCGAGGTTGTCCAACCTCAACCGCGACCTCAGCGCAAACATACACAAACGACAACCAGATTCTCTCAGGACCGACACTGGTAGCGTGTACTCGACAGATTCCGCGGCCGCCCGCGCCAACTTGCGCAAGTACGGCTATGGGGACCCGGTTCCATCCAGTTGGTCGGCGTTGGGAGCGACCCGGGAGTCTCAACTGGACCTGGACCGTATGTATCTGCCGCTACCAAGGCCGATACGCAGTTCGAGTCCTAGCCCTCTTTCCATCACGCCGTCGCAGCTTACGCTGGAATCGGGCCTTGGGCCGAGCTCCATGAGCACGCGCACACGTACGCCAATGCAGCTCGAGAGCAATCTCATTGGTTCGGATGTCAGCACGTTGCGGTCGGGCAAGAACACAGCTACAGCGAGCTACGGAGAGACGAGTTCCACGTACAGCATGTCGAGAAATGGTACGGTGCAGTCGGGACGCAGTACGATTGGCCACGGGATTTCACCCTTGGGTTCTTCATCCACGACCTCGAGTATGCTCAGCCGCAAGAAGGGCGTCACTACTAGGCGGAAGCGGCCGAGACCGCCTCCGCGCGCACCGTCCAGCGCGTCGTCCGTGCAGTCGATGGAGAGCGGGCTGTCTATCAGGGAGGTCGCGGTGAGGAGAGCGTTGTTGGAGAGACGGCAGAAAGTCAAGGCTGCGGAGAGCCTCAAACTTGAAGGTCGCGAGGACAGTCTCATGCGCGACCGTGACGGTGATGCAAGCAGTTTCTTGGCATGACCGTGTAGTGCGGTCAGCTGACAGGACAAAACACCGCTCTCTTTGTCTACGTACAAGGGTATACTATAAATGCCAAGACTGGGTGGAACCATTTACTCTACGTGCTTACTCGCACCGTGATGTCTTCCTGACTTCAACTCGGTTACATGAAAAACGCTGCTACAAGGAGACCATCTTCTCTCTTCTCCTAACCATGCGTTGCACTTAAACAGTCCTACTCTGTCATCTCTCGGTGCATCTCATGTGCAGCTCACATCTCCTCTTTGCATCAGCAAACTGGCATGGTCTGCATATAGGAACGTTGGGCTTGTAAAGAGAAAGAGTATATGCAGGAACGTCGGGAAAAGAAAAAGCCGCGCTCTTAATGGCATCTTGAAGGGCTGCGACATTCTCCGTCCTTGAAATCTCGACTCGGAAGACATTTCCAGGATCGTCACCACGAATCCAACAGGTGAGCTCGAGTGTTTCCATGTTGTGAAACGGGAGTCTAGATAAATGGAAGGAACAATGGAAGTGCAACTGTCACGGCATCGACTGAGTTGGCGTGACAGGGGCACGTGAGAGCCTTCGATATCATCATTGCCAGGCATTGACAATGCCAACAGGTTATTGACGCTTGGTACAGATACGGCTCAGCAGGTCCGCGGCCATTTGACGGGTCTGCAAGGTAAGTCTTATAACAGCTGCGTTGCTCTCCCCGTTGGTGCTAGCCTACCATCATTAACCACATCGAAGTTCTTCGGGAATCCGACGTAGGCACTTGCTGCGGACATTGGAGAGGAGTATATGCCTCTTGTCGGGCCGCATTGTCCAAGACTTACCATTCCACAAAGATACTTTACCTTCTTGACTGCTTGCACGGACACCAAGGCATACATGAGTCACCTTTGCGGACCCTCGAAAGATATCCTCAACGAAATCGACCGTAACCTTGCCGTCACCCTTTCCGTCATACTTCAATCCTATCTTTCGGAATGCTCATCAGCGTCGGACTACACGCAAAAGCAAGAGCCATGATACACAACATGATGTCAACTGGTCCGCAGTGTACACGTGCGGTTGTCTCGCTGAAACCTCGGAGGATGTCCTTGAATATTCCTTGTTCTTTCGCCCATCGGCCAAGTGACCTATTTCCATAACGATTTTATCTTGATGTGAAACTGTCTTGGCTGTGACATGTGCATATAAGCCAGCGGAGTTAGAGAGTCGGTTCGCACCGGTCTACAGATCATCATGACACTCACCACCGAGGTCCTCATCTTTGAATCAAGCAAGGGATTCCGTGACGATCCAAATATTGTTATCCCAGCATTCCAACAGGTGTTGAAGGAACAAGGTGTCCACGCGTGAGTCAAATCCAAGAAGATGCGATACCGGTCTGCTGAAACACTGGCACCGTACTTGCTAGTCCAGGGTACTATGGAAAACAGATCGAGGAACCAAACACCCACGGTTATATCTTCCTCAGTGGGTTCCATCCTTTCCTCCTGTCTGATGACCTCATCGCCTCTATCCGTAGACTGGGACAAGGTTGAAGCACACAAGGCAGTCATCGATGGGCCGACTTATCCAGCCATCCTCGAAGCACTCAAACCGTCCCTCGGTGGAAAGGCAGAAATGTACCATGTCAAATTCTCAGCCCCGCTGCAGATCGCGTTCGAGAGTCCCGTTACGGAGGTGTTCGTATTGACATTGAAGACACCCGAGAATCGTGCAGCTCTGGACGATGTTTTGTCCAAGTTTTCAGAAGCGACCGGGAAGAAAGTTGTGTTCGGACAAACACTCGAGGATGAGAACAAATATGTTATTGTCGGCGGATGGCCGTCGGTTGAGGTAGGTGGATGAAATGCAACCCGTGTATACCGGTTAGACTTCATCGTCACAGGCACATTTGGAGATGGCTAGGAAGCCAGAAGCGGTCGCAACGATTGACACAGTGAAATCTCTCGCAGACAAGTCTCACTTTTACCACACAAAGCTGTCAAAGTATCCGTTGTAAATCGTTTCGGGGAAGGAGCTGTTTAGCGGCCCGGGCGGACATGATCAATCTGTATAAACAGTGAATCAATATGTTTCTTTCCAAGGCGGACCTGCGGTAATGGAATACACGAAGAGGATATTCTTCAAGCGCAATGTAATGAGCCTGTTGCTCACTCGATGGTCCCATACGTCAACCACACCACCACGGACCGTCACCACGCATGTGAGCCGTGTGATACTGCTCTCAATCGCTTCTTCGCGGTTAGGCCGTGGCCTGCTGTGAAACAGTCATGGCTGGGCCTTGACTATGTGTATATAAGACAGCGGTTTCAGAGAGTTAGCTTACCCACTGGTCTCGAAATCATCTCATGGCACCCCCTACTAAAGTCCTCATCTTTGAATCAAGTGAGGCATTCCGCAACGATCCAAATGTTGACATCCCAGGATTTGAACAGGTGTTGAAGGCAAATAATGCACCGGTGGAGGAGCGGCCCGTAGGGTTGCGTCTTGACAGGTCAAGGCGTACCACAGAGCAAGAGCGATTGCCAGGGGTCCAGGCGGGAGACGCCGGTGTAGCGTAGAGTACCTCAGGCTTGTCCCATTGGATCGCTTACCACTCTGCTAGGGCTAGGTAAGACGGACGATCCCCCGACGGCGAGTGATAACCCTCACAGTCTAGTGATGGTAGTGAG
>JBBPRA010000186.1:0-44631 GCA_038092775.1 Boletus rubescentipes | reverse complement strand
TCCCCTCCCGTCCCCTCCTCCCCGGCGCTTCCCTCGGCCCCAGCAGAGCCAACGGCGCGCGCCCAAAGCTACAGCTTCCCCTCTCGGGCGCTGTCAGCGAGTACTATGCAGGCCCTTCCCTGATCCCACCTGGCCTAGACGGAGAGAACCCCGGCGGCGCTACCGTCCGTCCTTCAGACCAGATCCAAACCGCCCATCCCCCTGGCCCAAACGACATCAGCGACAGCACCATCGACCAGCTTGTCGCCAGTTTCGACAAGGCCACCGTCGATTCGTATACCCCCACTGAAGAGACCTCGACCCATCAGACATTCGGGCGGTGGTCCGATGCTGTCTTGGAAGAACTAGCTAGATTGGGCGAAGGTCAGGGTGGTGCAGTCCACAAAGTCAGAGATATCAGGACAAATAGAATCTTTGCTCGCAAGACAATTACCACTCGCGAGGCACCTTTGAAGCAGCTCGAGCGTGAACTCTCCATCTCATCTAGCTGCAAACACATCAACATCATCCAATTCTACGGTGCCTACATGTCTCCCTCTTCCAGCGAGGTCAAGGTCATGATGGAATTCGGTGCTGGCGGAAGCTTGGAAGCTGTCAGCAAACGCATCAAAGAACGTGGTGCACGTATCGGTGAAGGTGTCGCGGGCCGCCTGGCGGAAGGGGTCAGCTTCGTTCACAAATTCAAATTCTCATCTCTCATTCCATCCCAGGTCTTACAAGGTCTTGCGTACCTTCATTCTCTTCGTACAATCCACAGGGACATAAAACCTTCCAATATTCTCCTCACGGGAGAAGGTGTAGTCCGTCTATGCGATTTTGGGGTTTCCGGCGAGCTCGTCAAGTCCCTTGCAGGAACCTTTACTGGTACTAGTTTTTACATGGCCGTAAGTTTATATATCGAACAATTCTCCATCTTGTTCACCCGCCACACAGCCCGAGAGAATCAGTGGGAAAGAGTATAGTATTCGAGCTGATGTTTGGTCGACGGGCATTACCCTCTTGGAACTTTTGCAAAATCGATACCCATTTCCAGAGGACTTGACCTCTATTGAGTTACTGGTCTACATTACCCAGGGCGAGGTAAGAACATCTGTTCAACTTCACCTTTACTTGTTAATGTACCCCTTCTCAGCCTCCAAAGCTCACTGATGAAGCTGATGTGAGATGGCCTAACGACATGAAAGAATTCATAAAGCAAACGTATGGCCATCATTGATTGTTGTATTATGCACTCACTTTAATTCCATACTCTCTAGTTTAATCGTGGACCATACCCTCCGCCCAA
Source organism: Boletus rubescentipes (assembly GCA_038092775.1). Taxonomy (NCBI): domain Eukaryota; kingdom Fungi; phylum Basidiomycota; class Agaricomycetes; order Boletales; family Boletaceae; genus Boletus; species Boletus rubescentipes. Next base: position 43,346 of record JBBPRA010000186.1, on the reverse strand, counting down.
CCCCCAAAGAGATGCTAACTCACCCATGGATCGTCAGCGTTATGAAGAAAGAGGTCCCAATGGCAAGGTGGATCCGTGAAGTTTGGGGATGGCGTTCCTCTCAGTCCAGCAATGCGTACGTACTCTCTTGTACTTGCTACAATATTTCGCTCATGTCTGTTTCCCATCTAGCTCTGGCTCCAGACCCGGCTCTAGTCGAGGTCCTCGCACTTCAACATCCTAGAAATTTCTCAACAATCATTCTTCCCTGTAGTCGCCAGTTCTTTGTGTCGCGTGTGCAATAATACACTTGTACTCATCTGCTTCTAGTCGTTTCATTGCCAACCCCCCCAATCTTGTTTGTCGCAACGATTTACACAAATACATTTTCATATCCCCCCCTTACCCCCTACCCATTCGCAGTATCATGAGGATGCCAGTGTATGGACAATCAATTACAAAGGTCTTTTTGGATGTTTTCTGTTCAAGTTCGGAGTTCGTGAGTACCAGACACCATCAGTCTTGAGGCCAGACTGGAGTGGGTATGACACCTGAAAAGATCAACACAACGCCACGAAGAAAGTACACGTGATAAACTCGTGATGAGTGCAATCCTGTGAGCATGTTGAACTTTGAAGTTGATGGCAAGGAATAAAGCGTATCAGAGAACAAGGTGCATCAACCATGACATCTTCGTTCAGGAACATCGTTCCCGTTCAGAAAAAATAAAATACTTTCCATGTAACAAGCAAATCAGCACAGCGCTTCGCTGCCGACTAGCTCTGTGAATCACTGCAGGGAGAGCCCACATATTGGGCGGATATATGGACACCCGTATACTGACGAGGTGTCTTGCTGCTCACCCAAGTTGCAGCGTACGACTTCAATGAGACGCTCATACAAGGGACGGCACCCCCTGATGAGTCAATCACTATGATTGATCCATTGAGACAGGTGAATAGGGAACGGGAATCACCCCACAGATGTCTGGCCTTTGTTCATTCCGATCATCGTGGCGCCCAGGGGCATGATCTTCCAGGGATCGACAGGCTATCAGAGAACTTTGATAGTAAATGAATTGGAACGAAAAAGTCTCATGCTGTCAGGACGAACGTATTTGCCCACCCTTGAATCCCAAAAACAGGAGCGATGAGACTCGTCGTCCCACGAACGGGGACCGCGGGCTTCCACTTATCCTTGGTACCTTGCGATCCCAGTACGATTGAAATAGATTGGCGACTCACTACCGTTCCCGCATGACTCTCCTTTGAGCAATCGTCTCCGCGTTATTCCCTCAGGTCCGTACCATGGAGAACGACGTTGAAAACATGGAAGGAGAAGCTGAGCTGTCTTGGCGTCGCAATCCTGGGTCCACCGTAAACGTAGTGTCGGGAATGACAGAACAAGGGGAGACGTATCGCCGAGACACGATAGATTATACTAGATATATTGGAGCAGACTCTCCACATGTCAAATCGTTTTCAAAAGAGACTGATGCCAGCTGATGCCTCCGTTGTACGCGGCGCCGCAGCGTCACAGGTGCAACACTGATCAAGATCCGTCAACCAAGGCTGGCAAGCGAAAGGGATCCTGTCAAGGCGATAGCAAAGTGTGTGAGTGACAACAGATGTTCTGCGGGCCTGCCTTGTGTAGGCCCATTGCCAGTTGTACACTTTAGAAACCCATTGTGTGTTTTCAAAAACAGTCATAAGCGATCCCGCGAACATTTGCCGGTCGGCGTTCTAAACCTCGAGTGAGACTAGCAAGCGACGACGCCTTTAGACTTGACCATGATGATCGCGATCCTCGAATCGCTTGAGCAGAAGTCCCGGAAGAGGAACGCTTCATTTTGCTGCCGACCGATCACCTCGGGTCCCTTCTAAAGGCATTGGACAGCAGAATGTTTGGACACTTCCACCTCTCATACATTGACACTTTTACGGTCGTAAGCTCAACCTCTTGTTCCGAACCTCCATTGGCCCGCGGACACGCCCAATCCGGTTAACAAGACATGGATATCTAGTGCTGAGCTGAGATGAGACCTCAAGTGCTCAATTGAGGTCCCCCTTGATTTTTGCTCTCTCGGGTCAGCTCCGCATCCAGGCCCCAGGCTGCTTTGTGAAATAAATGATTTTTTTTTTCTAAACAACTTCAAACGCTGTAGGCTTCAGGTTCGTCGTCGTCTCGATTTATTTTGAGCCTGAGGGCTCTGCTGGTACCTCCACCATCAATATTCTGTTTCTCAGGTTTCCACGAATAGAGATAAGTTTCATCTTTTTCAACTTATCGGTGCTCACTCGATTAGGGTTTAATGCGGCTGAAGGCCTGAAACGTGTCGCTCCATGCTTATGGGGCTAAAATAAATCTATTGCTAATGCGGCGACGCCATCATCTTGGCTCCGGAAGTGCGGTGGCCGGGGGATCCTGCGCTGTATTGAAGGAACGATAGACTAAGTAACGAAAGGTCTCTCCGCACAAAAAGGAAGAAAATGAAACGAAGCACAACATTATGGCACTCGACATCAATTGGGACTGAATTCTGCAGGGTTAAACTTGACCCCGCCCAGCGGTCAAATTTGTTCCCCATCTGGCATCAAGCTGCCCCAGTGGCGCCTTACGTGAGCTACGAAGTAGTTTCTGAACTGTTTTACTGAGTGTGTATATTCGCACGTTAGCTGCACATCAAGAAATGTTCCCGAGTCTATTTCAAAAGTTCTCGACACGGTCGCACTTGAAGCCTATGCATGTGGTAGAAGATCGCCGGAAAGCTCCAGACAGCGGAGGTACGAGGGGGTAGAAGCTGGTACGCACGCTGTCAAAACAGCCTCACTTTTGAGTGAAAAAAATAAATATTTGTGGGGTTTTCTCGCTGATCTGAGTCTAAAGCCTGAGAGAGAAGCCTACCATCGAATTCGGACCGTTGGTTGTGAAGAAGAATACAAGCAGTCCAGGTGTACGTGATCTTTGATACAAGCAACGAAAAAGGGGCCCTTGCATGGGAAACAAGTCTGGGTGAATAGCTCCTGGGACCTGCAAGTGTGAACACATGCATTTGAATTCGAAGAATCAAGAGAGACTTCACATGGGCAACATACTTTGGACTGCGAAGCCCTCGGTCTTAGCTGGCAAGGGTGATGTCACAGCAGAAAAGATCCGGTCATCCGCTATTTTGTGTTGTTGGCTATTATTGTGATACGTCCAACATGTCTTGTTAACAACGGGGTTTTCCAGTGCGTTTACTTACACGGACAAAGGTTTGAGTGAATGGGGGGGGCATTTGTATTGACTGGATCATGGGCTGAACGCAGTGCTGAGCGTACATGCGTTACTACTCCGATGTGTCAGATCAAAACTGAGGATGTCGATCGAATCATGATGTACATCGGGCGATCAAACTGGTCGTGTCACAAGCCGCAGTGCCTCGATTGTTTCGGTGACTGAGCTAGTGGGTAACCGAGCCATCAGGGTAAATAGAATTTATGGCACCTGGCATTTGATTGAGAACAAGCCAACGAACACCTGACGAAATGATATAAAATGCCGCGGGGGATGGAGATTAGGGTGGAGACGGAAGACACGCTGGAAAAGACAGTGTATGTACGTGAACAAACACGACTGATGTACGGGGACCTTGGGGTGTGTGGACTGTATGAGGTGTAAAACCTTATATGTGTCCTGGATCACACCGGCGCACCATAGCGCTGATAGCGGCATTCACATGTGCGCGTTTCTGATTACGGAAAGGTGAGGAAGTTGTACGGCGCAGGAGGGTGGGTTTGAATTGATGGTCTGTCGCAGTCGCGCATGTTACGGGGATGGCAGGGAGGGGGGGGTGGAGTTGTAATGGCGTCTGGCATGAGCATGACACTGACATGTCGACATGGAGGGCCATGTCGGAGGATATGTCGCCGACGGGTTTCCAAAAGCGGAAAGTGCGCCGCGATCAGTCACAAATCCCAGCCAAATCACTCAAGGCGGCGTTTCGAACGCGCCCCCATTATGGCAGGGACCGTCAAATATGCAGGCATCCACCTCGTCCATGTTGCGGTATGTCTGCTGAATTTTGTGTATTTTTCCCACTGTTTACACCGCGCAAGGAAAACCTGACGTGGAAGTCATGTGTAGAATTTTTTATTAAAAAAATCACCACCTTCCGTATACGAAATATTGTTATGGCAGACTGAAAATGCCATCTGTTACGACGCAACACGACCCTTAGATCTGAATTGAGTGATCCAGACCGATTTCCGGGCCCGTGACAATGGTGTCGTCCCCGTCCATTTTCCACCCTTTGACCTTCCCTGCTTCTTCCTTCAGGTATTCTAGTATAAAGCAATGAAGGATCAGCCACCCGAAAACTTGCCTCCCATCGAAAGCCCCATGGCTGATAGCATTACATAGTCTGTACCTTCCCCTTCCCCCAGTCTTGCCACGCTGACCTCTTCTCTTCCTCTAGTTCGTCCACCCCTAACGCCTATATCCCTCCCGCCAGCTATTATCCCCAGTCCCATGGGAGCTCTGGTCACGTAGTTGCGCCCCAACCTCGCAATGAGCCGCAGCAGAGGAAGCGCCCCAAGTATACCAGAAGCAAGACTGGCTGTCTCACTTGTCGCGTCAAAAAAATCAAGGTGAGCGAGCACACACCGGTGTCAAACCCAAGCTAGACACCGCTCCATCAGTGTGACGAGACAAAACCCGTCTGCATGCGGTGTACCCATGGTCAACGAGATGTAAGTGACCATCCCCATATTCGGCACCCGCTCACCGTTCTATCCAGTGCACTTGGCCCGAGGGCGTCCCCACCCGGAAAAAGCCCACCCCACGCAAGGAGAGTGGTGTCGACGGCCGGCCCTCGACAGCAGAGTCTTCCGGTATATCTGAGACGTCTACCCCTCCAACTCGCGATAGCACCCCACCACGGCGAACCCAAGGAGATTACAGCCTACCCCCTGTGGTAGCGCGCCGTCACAGGTACCTATAGGTCTCATGTTTAATTACTTCCATTCAATATTTTTGGCAGCGAACCATTTGTGCCCCCATTGGGGCCAGATCCTGAACTCCCCCGTCGGCAACTGTAAGTGTCGCCCTTGATAGATCTCATGTGGAGCCTCATAGTTTCCAGCGCTCCACATCCTTATCAACTTCATCATCCTTCTCAAACGAACGTTCTGTCTATAATACCCGAAATGCCTGCATACCAGTCTACTCGTTATGATACTGCTTACGGCGGTGCTACGTCTATGCACACGAACCATCGTCTTTCGGGTCCTTCGCACCCGTCGAGCCACCCACTTCAAATGCGGTCAATGACCCAACAGCACCAATCCCATCATCAGCACCAGCACCAACATCAGCACCAACACCAGCATCAGCACCAGTCAGCCCAACACTGGACGCAGTCTCATCAGATGCTTCCCCCGCTAAATCCCATGGATTCATTTGTAAGTGCTTGTCCCCCGTTTTCAGCTATTCAGTCGGCGCTCAATATTGTTAGTTTCACGCTTCACAGGAGAGGAATTTGGTGGGACACTCGTCCAATGATCACCATCCTAGATACCAATGATAATTATGATTCCGTCTGTTTTTTCTTTAATGATTCCCATTATTGTGATAAATCCTTGAGCATCATCGTGACCATCCCATCTAAGAATCTGCTAGTCTCCCGCCTGTCCTGGTCGACCCGAGGGACAGATACATCGGCTGAGGCTTTGCGTAACGTGCCCAGGGGAATCGTGGCGATTTATCAGTCATTCTTGTCGCGATCAAGCAGGAAATGACTTCAGATCTGCTCGGACTTGCTCTCGTCTATGAATGAGGCCCTGACAACTACTTGCGACGACCTGTGCGACAGGGGGCTTAAGGCTATGCGTCATTAGCAGTGTGAATGTCTAATCCGTTGATAGACGTGAGTCTTGGCAGTCGAATTACCATGAGCACTGCATCGCTAATGGTCGGGTAGATAGTCTCGAATTGGGTGAAGAACATCGACTCGATATCCGAGGGCGACCATCGGCACTGCTCTCGCGTGAATCTCATTTCCAGACGGGGACGACGGATAAGAAATCAAACACATCTACTGCCGGAGGTCCCAATGGTACATGACATTGCAAACAGTGATTGTCACTGTTGTACGATTGATTCGCGTCCATGGTCGACTAGTAATAAAGGGTGCATTTCTTCCAAAAAGAAGTCGACCGTTCTCTGGATTCAGTGACTGGTGGTAAGACATGAACTGCATACCCTAGAAATCGAGGCAATTAATCATCCCTATAGGCTGGACAGCAGGGAGCTGTTTCATATTCCAATCAAATCTTCGGAGTTTCCCGCGTGTTCACTTGCGCAAGTCCGTCTGTACTTGATTGCTACGCTGAGCAAGGCTGATACGTAGATGCCAGTGATCTCATAGGTGGTCACTTTCGTCTCACAGACCCCTGAGGGCGGGAACAGAAAACAGAATCATGGGCCCAGTAATGAGCGTTCGAGCTCGGATATCACCTCCGAGTGCCATGGATCGTATAATTTATTGGAAACTTGGACAGATCCGCGCGATTACATTCCGTGACCCACATACACAGGCAACCCTGTGTATCAGAAAGTTGCTCAGGTGTGTTTCGCTTCCTTTCGAAAGAACTAGATGCCGTAGATTCTTCAGTTTGTTCAGAGAGATCAATTATTTGTCCGGTCCTCCTGTGACGCGATCCTGACCCTGTACATCCGGCAGCATGAGGTAGAGCGCGTTCTACACCTTGATGACGGTATCATTCCGTTCCTTCTCACATTACCGTTCATTTCAACTAGTTATCGCATGGCACACTAGCTGCCTGTCAACCATATGCAATCGTGCTCAACTCGGAGAGTTATTCAAATCATTCCGGTGTGTATACACTTGCACGATCTACGCATGCACTTACTCCGTATATACGATATAACAGGGTCCAATGTATACTCAGTGGAGTCGAGCTTATGTATAAACTGACCGCCGTATTACTACTAGGCTGCCATGAAATTCAAACTTCGGAGCCACTAACCCTTGAGGTGTGATGGTATGTCATTAGCTTGACGGCTGGTATTCACGTGTCTTTCTTATCGTGCAGGTCTGGAAACGGCTGCATCAAGGATTTCCAGGCGACGACTGGCGCTCCGTCATGAAAGATCTGCAGTGGAACATCCAGGTGCCATGACCAAGTACACTTTTTCCCGGGACCTCGTTGCGCCGTGTGTGCGCGTGTGTATGTAATCTCGTTTCTGGTAGGTGCCAGCAGTCAGTGGTGAGGCTTCGTGCCAGCCCTCAAACGGCTTAGCAAAAGCTTTCGAATGATCATGTGTCCGCTCACAATCCAGTCCACCTTGTGCCTGGCCAACGAGGCAGTTTTTTCTTGTTTAGACCTGATGTGTCAAATTAAAAGAAACTTTTGACGGTGACCATGCACAGCGGAGGCTGTGGATGAAACTTGGGCAATTTTGTGAACAAATAAATATATAAAAAAAGAAGAATCTAGGGGGAGAATTCGAACCTGAATGTGCATTCTCGAAATCTAAACCCTTGCAGCGGGTGTGATGCACGGTCTTGTACGCAATCAGATCCCCTTGGAGGTTCGCGTTATGTTGACGTGTTACCAGGGAGGGTCCGTCACGGCGAATGGATGCCAGCAATGCATTACGGCGCTCAAGGCCTGGTATGTAGATGTTTGTATCAGTATCTCCGCCCTACTAGTAAAGCTACGGTCGTATCAGAACTTAAGTGGTACTTACAAGTATACTACAACCAAACTTTGGAACAGATTTGTGTATATCGCGACAGTGGTCCCTACTTAATACCTGGTAAAGGCATTGCGATCTACTCCCGGTGCTTCCTGATGCGCCCTTACGCAGTAAATTAACTCAGACTTCCCTTCTCGTGGCTTCGCCCTGTATTGATGGCGTTACTTGAATATTGCAGTGGCGTACATAAAAAGATCGGCCTCAAGACATATTGAATTGGACTTCTTCGACAGTGACATTTTTCGACGGTGGCGTCCTGGACCGACCACGTCAGCGGTCCGTCGGAATTTGCTTATTGGTCCGTTGTCAAGCCTGATTGAACTAGTATCGTGGCTTCGGAGATTGATGCGAATTGGGTTTGCACAGCAAGCCTGAGTCCAGGTAGCCTTCTATCTCCAAATGGGACGTCGCCGCATCATGACACCCCGTCAGACCTCTGTGTTTCTCTTTTTTGTTTGTTTGTTTTCCACGACGTAAAGATGCACATGGACGCCATTGCACCGAGAACGGGCCACGCATGTACACGCCAATAGGAATAACCGACAAAGGGTGTCCTGCTGTCGACAAAAACGGAATAGTTTATAAGCAGTGTGTCTGTTCAAGATTTGATGGTCCGAAATGATCGGGCATTGACCAACGTGTTACCCCGGAAATGCTTCGAAAAAATGGATGACCTCTGAGGGACCCCGAATAAATATTCTCGACATTAATATTGCCGTAGTGCTCTGACATGGGCCCTTGGAGAGGGCGCGATCTCGTCTGATCTTGTTTTCTAGTTTCCTAGAAAGAGGCTTCAAATTCGGATCATGAATGTTGAAACACGGAGAAGTTTCAACCTTATTATTGTTTAACTTGAACCGTGTAACAAGGTTTACATAAGTCATTGATTCGTGATAAGATTTGGATAAGAGATCAATATTGTTTTGACTCTCTACCTCCAACATCTACGCCGGCATTCACGAGATGGGTTGGTTGAATAAAATTTCCATGAATTATGGCTATTTACCTCAGAGATGTCACAGCTTCAGCAGAGGAAGTTAATCTGAACGCTCCTCACTCACCTCATCAAAACGCTATCGAAGCGTTCAATCACGTCTTACACAAGATAAAGCACGAAATCATTCACTCTCGCCACGATTGGGACAAGCATGAGCCAAGAATGTGGTCCCGCGCGGCACGACTCAGTGATGCGGAGCTCACCCACTTCACCATCGAGCAAGATCTTGTTCAAGTGCGAAGCGGAGCTGTGAGCTATGGTACCATCATCCTGGGGAAAATCAGGATTCCAGCTATCAATGACAAATTGGGACGGGGATACCTTCACGTCAGGTGCGTGAGCCAATGCCGGCCTTCCGCGACTCCTAGACGACGCCCACATGCCTACCAACATATGGGCGTTTGTCAGTGTCAGTGCTTCCGGCTGTATTGTCATATTTATAAATTGGTGACTTAATGGTGTTTTTTTTTCTTGATTGCGTTCTTGATTGCGGTGTCCGTCCATTCCGCAGAATCCACGACCCTCCTAACAGGGTAAGCGCAACCAGCTCATTCTTGACTGTCTTCTCTCACGCAATTCGTTTTATCCTGATAGGGCGAGGAGGATGTCATGTTCCATTCTATCCTGCATGTAGAAGGCAAACGAGATGCTGACGGACACCCGCATCTCTGGCGGGCGATTCAGACTGAGGATTACCCCCTCGAATTCTTCAATGATTGATAGAAGACCCATTTCATGATTTTGTTTGCAGCTAGCTTGCTTATCCATTCGCCGTTCCCCCATTTTTGACGAAACAGTACCTGTCACAGCCTTGTGCCAGCGAGCTAGTACGATCTCGTTCAGTTTCCAGATATACACTTTTTTTTTTCCTGTCATGTGTCTCCGCGGACCTCTTTCCACCTGGACCACCTTCGCTGCTCCCACCGTTACAAGAAGGTATGGATCCGTTTACGTTTGTATGTGCACGTGCGCTGTGTATGTGGCAGCGCATTTGAACTACCATACTGAGTGCCTTGATCATCTGGTGGTCGCCCTATCTACGCGGGCCCCGACGCCGTTGCTGATTGGTCATCATCCTGTCGCTCTTTCAACAAGGTACACGCCTGTACATGGGCTGCCGCATGCGAGATCTTGAGCAAGACGGCTACTTCGAAGGCTCATCAGACGCTCGAAAGCACTAGTCTATTGGGTATGGCATATAGTACATTTACACGAGGGAAAATGTTCAGGCAAATCGCTCACAGCCGCTCCTTCAACCCCCGTCTCGTCACGACAACATACATGGCAAGCAGGCAAGATGATAAGTAGCAATCATGAGGAAATATGAAAATATGAAAATATTTACAAGAGGCACAGAAGAGTCGCATGTTTGAGATTGTGGTACAGGGCGGGTGCTCAGGCATCGTCAAGGTACATCCATGCGGTGCTTGGGGCAACAGCGCCGGACACGAAGTATTGCGAATCAAACCGAGGCAGAGCGATATCTTGCGACATGTATAAACCATCTGATGGCGTGGGCAACGTCGCCAGCACCTTGTCGTTCTGCGCGCCAATAAAGGTGGCGAACTGACCGGGTGGCGGAGTAGACACATCCATGAAGCTGGTCATTTGTACGGTGCGATCGCCAAGCGACGATTCCGTCGAGGTTGGCGAATAACTGAGGCCTGGGGTCGACGGGCTAGAGCTGTAAGCTGTCGGGCTGGAATTCTCAGCCCCAGAGATGGCTGGGCAATCCGAATATAGGGTCCCGGCAGGTACAGTCGCAGACCTCCTGAGTGAAGACCTCTTCGAACCAGAAGGCGGAGATGAATCCGTATCGGGAGTCGTGTGTGCCATAGGAGGATTTCCAGCAAAGCGAATATCGCTCTCACTCTTACTCTTGGTGAGAGGGCGTCCAGAGGTGGATTGCGCTGCAGGCAATTTACCGACCCAAAGACGCCACTCGAGGGCTTCTCCGAGCGCACGCTCGCATCGGCCAATCTCGCGCGGCGGGAGACCGGAGAGCTTGGCCCAAGCCCGGTTCGAATAGCAACGGTCTTGCATGAATTTCGACGCCAAGATCAGCGATGCAAGGAAAGTGCGACGGGGACAAAGAAGTGGGGATGGGAGAGGGGGGAGAGGAGAGAGAGAGCTATCATCTGTCTTCGACTCGTGTGTAGGCACCTTCTCAGAATCGAAAGTTGATTCCGTCGGGAACGAGCCGTCCGCTTCGTATGAAATCGGATTGATGCGTACGGTGGCGAGCAGACTGTTGGAAGACAATACATCGGTGGGGGATGACAGGTCGGTTTCGTACTCGATGCCGACACCTTGAGATATTCGATCTTCACCCGACCCCACAGGCGAGAAGGCTTGCTTCTCTTTCTGGACGAGGTCCGGAACCTTTGAGCGGATAGCCTCGAGGTAGCATAGTGCTGTTTGAAGCACAGACCCTGAAGTACGCGACCGACGAAGAACCTCGTGGACGAAACCTCTCATTGGCGCGGTCTCGCACCAGGTAAGTTGTGGGCGCACAGCGGGCTGGGAAGAGTACGAGGCGACGGGCGAAATATCGGGAGTGGGTTGGGTTGTCGGAGATATGGGGGAGGGCAGATGCATGTTGCGAGAAATGGAATGAAGTACGTTGGTGGCGTGTATATGATCTGAATCTGACACCGGAGCGACCATTGGGCGACCCGAGGTCAGAAAGACGGACGGAATGTCTTGCGGAGGCCATATATCGCATAACGATTTGACGGCTTGGTCTTTATCACAAGAGATCTGAATAAATAGGACAAGAAGAATAAAATGGGAGTGGCTCACCGACGAGAGTGAGGGCAAACTTTGACTTTTGAATATCGCGGAGTTTGGACTCGCGGGATGGATGAAGGGCATGCCGTGGACGGTCGGGTTCGGAGAAAGCACGGGGAGATGGTGAGACGGAAGCGGTTGATGAGGCTGGAGTGACAAAATAGGCAAGTGGCGATGAACGAGGGGGGATAGATTGGAGTGAAGCATGGTAGGGTTGCCAACGAACCCTCGTATGTGATGTTGTGGGGGATCCCCGGTGGGGGAAAGAGTGCGCGGCGGGACGGACCATAGAGACTGAGCGGAGAATCGGTGCGAAGAAGCGAGCGAGGGGGGATATACGAGCGCTTGTGGGGATTAACTAGAATACAATAGTGAGACCAATCATGTTGTGGGGTACGATAAGTGCGACGGGCGAAATCTGGAGCTTGACGGCGGCAATTTGGCGAATGGGTTTGGCAAAACGAAGTCTGGCGTATGAGCACATTGTGGCACACGGTTGGGTGAAGGACGGGTCTAAAGTCTACACGACTTTAGGACGTCCTTGGGGTGTATAGGACTCTGCTGAATCCTATACAACGGGGGAAACCTGAAACGAGGAGCTGCTGGGCGACAGATCAGTGAGGGAGGGGAGGGGGAGGAGGAATTCTAAATACTCTGTGTGTAGTTGACTCGGGCGCTGTAAAATGAAGGAGTCACTTCCCACCCCTGTCCCCCTGACACCACACCACGGGGTCCGTCTCCACCGACATCGTGACAGGTCTGACTCAGTTTGCTGTCCAGTGTAGCCCGAGTCTAGTCCATTTAGGAGGACCGTCTTGCCCCTATTCGGCATAGCTCCATGTTCCGAAGCGGTCGGCTAACTGTCGGGCGCGGTATTATTTACAGCGAGCTCTGTTTCCTTGCACGCCGGTGCCATTCAGTAGTCGGACGTACTCCCTCAGGCCCTTCTCTGGTCTCATTCGACCACGCAGGTTGCCTTGTTCAGAGTCATTGCCATCATGTGGAACAAACGTGCGGCACAATGACGATTTCGGCTACGAGCTGTCAACATTGCTTTTTTGATTTCCATGACCAGCATTCAATGAATGGATCCAGTGATTCTTCGTAGCTGGTCAGAAGACACGTAGAAACTTGCTGCTCAACAAGGCTGATCCTGTTCTGAGCCGAGTCGGAGTCGGAGTCACCAACCAGTTTGTAGATTGTCGCGTACGTAAACCTGTGTACCAAGTGCCATTCTGACTCGGACTGCAATATGAGCCACTAGCAGCGTTTGAAGTCATATCCGTATTGAACTGTCTGTTCGCATACTGACCTGCGCTGACTCAGTAAATCATTCATGCACGTGTGGCCTATGGGCTTTTTATGCATCCCCACAGGAATGAGCCTCATCGCAGCTCGATATTACAATGGGACCAAAACACCGCGATTCCAAACTCTTTTCATTGGCATCTTGGCCGCTGCAACTTTTGTGTCTCTCCCTTTCATTTCAGGATAGTTTCACTCATCTCACTATTCATTCACAAATTTGAACATGAAAGTCGCAGTGTCGTTCCTTACCGTCCTTGTCTCTCTCACTGCATCTGTTGCAGGTCACGCCAGTGGACGCAGGCCCGATTTAATGGCAAGACACGCCCGGGTGGCGCGCGAACTCGAAGCAGTCCCTCCAGTCAGCAAAGGTCATGTCAACGTGAACACCCACGTACATAGAACTTGCAAGCCCAAGCCAACGGTGAGTTCCACTAGCCTGCTCCTTTCACTGGTGGCGCGAATGTGCCATAATTTCCTTCGCAACGAATGCTGACTGAGTTTTGGGATTCCTAGATCAGTGTCGTTTCACCCGCGTTATTCCCCGCGGTGCGGACTAGTAGCATATCCACGTTTGCCGATCCCTTATTTAATGCACCTGTGGCCATTTCTACCTCCGTTACCCTACAGCCTACGCCTTCTTCAACTAGTGGTTTGTTAGTTACAAACACCGACCCCATCGGTGGCCTTGTCAATGTCGTATCCGCTGGCTCCTGCGGTCCGAGCGGGGCTACAGGTACAGTTGTTAATCATCTGAGTTCGTTCGTGCTTGACATGCACTTTAGCCCAAATAACTGCGCTGAGCAGACCCAACGGGAATATCGACTTCTTGAACTGCGGCCTAACGTCCGGAGGGTGGACTCCCCCTCTCGTACACACCGACGATATTGTCAGCGTTGATCTCTCGCAGGTTGTGTATAATCCCGGATCCGCTTTCTCTGCTTGCAAAGATTTCGTTTCTTTCTTTGAGAAGTACGGTCGACAATACGGCAGTTAGTTCTCGTCGAGTCATCAAATTTTGACGGATCACCGAGTACATGAATTAGTCCCCGCTGTCATGCTTGCGTCGTTCGCAATGCAGGAAAGCTCTTGCATTCCTACCACCGCTGGAGGTGCTAATGAACAGGGTCTGATGCAAATCACCGTTGATAAATGCGGTGGTGCACCCGGCGGCAATTGCCAAGACCCTGTAGGTGTTTCTACGTCGGTAGTGTTGGGCATCTTGACCATAGGTTTCTTCAGGACTTTAACATTCATCAAGGAGCTCAATTTTTCTCACAGACTCTTGACAGCGTGAACGGCGACCTTCTTCTCGCGATTGGTCATTACAATGGCTGGTACAAGGGTTTGACATATGTGAGTTGCCTACGTGCTATGCGACGGGCATACTGAGTGTTTTTAATAGGCAGAGGCAACCGCTGCTACTCAGAGCGGCAACTGCCGCGAGCAAAATAATCTGGACTAGTAAGTGTTGTCCCGGGCAGCATAGTACCCCCTGTTTGACCATCTTACCCAGCCTCCACCAATTCCTGAATGATGGATGCAGAATATAAACGTCCACGTGAACAACCCGCCCCTCGGCAAATACTTTAATCTCAACGCTTGCTCAAACTGAGTCATTTTCTCTACACTAAATCCATGGATAGGAGCTCATGAGTAACTACTTGACAAGTAGTCTCGCTGATCAACCCAGCCTCGTCTTGATGTGGATTCGATGTGTTTAGTGGTCAGCGTGGTCTATATTTCGTCGCCCTGTTCCCATGTATCGAATATGAAGTTTAAATAGACGGAGCACAGCCACCGATCGTGAGATGATATATGCGTTGCCTTTCTCAGAAAAAAATGGCGGACGAGTCGATCCACTTATCGACCTCCGAATTCATAGTTGTAGCACTGACAGATTAACAGAACACCATGAGCGATGCTTCATCCTCGTCCTCGGCACCCCCCTCTCCTGCTTCAACCTCGCTCACCTCGCTGCCCTCGCCCGACTTACAGACCCTGACTCTAAGAGATGTAACCGACGAAGACAAGGCGCAGGCTGCGAAGCTGAAAGCAGAGGCTAACAAGGCATTTACAAGTGTGTACTCCCGTCCGATCAACCATAGCAGCTTGACGATGGGTGCCCAGGTCATAACTTCTCAGCGGCCGTCAATCTTTACTCGAAGGCCATCGAGTTGAATCCCAGGGATGCCACCTTTTGGTGTAATCGGGCTGCTGCGAGAACGAAACTGGAAGAGTACGGGTTTGCGCTTGACGATGCGTGTGAGCGTGTTGCGTTTTGACTTGGTCACACGAGATTCACACCAAACAGCCAAGGCAATCGAAGTCGATCCCAAGTATGCAAAAGCGTACTATCGGTGCGTCAGACTTTCAGAAACGTGCGGTGACATGCGTCGTTCATCGAGTACATCAGTCGAGCAACGTGTTACCTTCAGATCGCCAAACCTCAGCTGGCGGTCGCTGATTTCAAGAAGGTCGTCGTGCTAGAACCAAAAAATGATGTCGTCAAATCACAGCTAACAGCGACCCAAAAGCTCGTTCGGAAAATCGAGTTTGAAAAGGTGTGAAATCTCGTTTAGGTGTTGCCATTCATACCCAACCCACTTTAGGCGATTGAGATGGAAGAAGAGAAGAATGCCGTAGAGCGCTGTTCGGAAATTATTGCCCAAGGTCTGCCTGAGCGCTCATCTGCGCGGCCGCTTTTATTGACAGGCGTATTAACTAGGTGGCTGCGACGTAGAAGCAGACTACGCGGGTCCGAAGCTAGATGTGACCAAGGACGGAAAGTATACAATAAGTCATGAATTCATATTAAGCATGATCGACTGGTTCAAGCAAGGCAAGAAGCTTTCGCGGAGATACGCATGGGAGATCGTTCTCGGCGCCCATTCGTCTTTTGTGAAAGAAGACAGCCTGGTCAATCTCGATCTTGAGGACGGGGTCACCTGCGACGTCATTGGGGATGTCCACGGTATGTATCGAGATTAACTTCTTGTGGTTCGTGACTCGACGCATATTTCATTCAGGGCAGTTCTACGATTTGCTGCATTTGTATTCGCTTACTGGACCGCCATCACCGGATCACTGTCTATTGATGAACGGCGATCTGGTTGACCGGGGGTCCTGGTCTATAGAAGTAATATTGACTGCGTTTGCCTATAAATGTAAGTGCTGACTGAGCTACGTGGCTTTCCATCGCGGTTGAAGGACGTCAGGGTTATACCCTAACCGAATGTTCATCAATAGAGGCAATCATGAAGCCAAGGACATGAACCGGACGTATGGCTTTGAAGGAGAAGCCAAGCACAAGCATGGGGAACAGACATACAAGGTGAGGCGATTAATGCTTATTTTTTCTTCAAGGCTGAGTTGCCAAACTTAGCTTTTCGCCTATGTATTTACGGAGAGTACGTGGCTTGAGCACTAGATCTCATCTGCAAGCCTGAGTCTTCATACATATAGTGCCTCTGGCAACTCTGGTCAGCGCAACGAAGCCGTCCACGGATATCACTCCGAAAACAATATTATCTCCAGAGAAGCTCAAGCGTTATTTTGTAGTTCATGGAGGGTTGTTTAGCAAAGACGGTGTGACATTAGAGGAGATACGGAAGATACCACGAATTGGACGGCAACCAGGCCAAGAGGGCTTGATGTGTGAGTGCTTGGTTGGAACTTCCTTCAATCTCAAACGCTGATATACCACTAGGCGAGGTATGAATTCAAGGAAAGCATTCGCGCACTCTCTCATACAACCACAGCTACTCTGGACCGACCCTCAGGATACACCGGGGCGCGGGCCTAGTAAACGAGTGCGTGATTGGGCTGGCTTCCTGTCACACGTTGTCTCAGCATGCTTTAGGGTGTTGGTATTGCTTTCGGACCGGATGTCACAAAACGGTGGTGCGACCTCAACGGTGTCACCGGCGTCATTCGCAGTCACGAAGTGCGAGAGAGTATGTAGCCTCATCGTGCTGTGATTTCCTCGATGCTTAATATGTTCTAGATGGTTATGCAATTGAGCACGACGGACTGTGCACAACCGTAAGTTTAACTTCACTGGTCTGTCGTATGGGCTTACTCTCGCCCTAGGTATTCTCTGCACCCAACTACGTCGATCAAGTAGGGAACAAAGGAGCATACGTACGTTCGTTGGGTGAATTTGAGATTGACCTGTTTTAACGTTGCACCAACAGATTCGCATAGACGCTACTGGAGATCTAAAATACCACCAATTTGAAGCACAAGCTCATCCGCCTCTGAAGCCTATGGCATACGCCATGGGAGGTTTGGCTAGTTTGATGATGTAGATCTTGAAGTTGTAGTGGATCAATTTGGTGTATGTAAGCGTGTGAACTTGAATAGTTCTTCTCTGCTTTTGGGTACACTGGTTGCAGTATTTCATTGCTACTGTCTGACTACCTCATGGATAAAACGAAGTCCAAGCTAGCGGCGTTCTTTGACAACGACGACGAAGAACCTTCGTTCCCAGTGCGACGGATAGGACCTATTTCTTTAATGTCAGAGCACTCACGAATTTGCTTCATATAACCAGCAAAAGCCACTGGACGACCAAAAGTTGTCCCAGTATGCTCAGGGGACCGTGCGCAAGTCCCGGCGGGAGAAGGAGAAAGAAGCAGCAGAGGCAAAGAAGAGAGAGGAAGAAGAGAACGCGGCCAAAGCGTATGCTGACTTTCTAGACGCGTTCGAGGGAGAGGACGCGGGCAGAAAGAAGGCTGGGTCGACTTTTGTTCGAGGCTCAGGAGATACGAAAACGCTCTACCAGCCTTCTGCGAAGGGTACGACCGAGAGTTCCTCTAGGGCAAGGGTGTTGCGGGAGGATATGGAAGAAGTGAGCAGTCGCCGTATGTGTAACCCAGAGGCTCATGGTCCCTCAGGCCTCTCCACCGAGTGGTGTTCCGAAACCGAAAGGAAAGCGCGCCATGGATTCATTCCTCGAAGAAATCAAGAGGTGTGTGAATCGTAGCCATACTTTCCGTCTCCTGACCCCGTTCGTAGGGAGCAGGCTTTGCGGGAGGCTCGGTATTCTCGTTCTGGTACGTCGAGCCAAACCAACACTCTCGCAGGCTTCCTTAGCCTCATCTATAGCCCATGGACGATCCGTGACTGCTTTGGCAGGTTTGTGCCCATGTGTTTCTATATCTTGTTGGTCTCAATTTCTTTTTAGCTTACGAGGGCCAAAGTGGGAGTAAGGACCGAGGAGACCCTGAGGTAAGCATCATACAGAGGCTTGATATTCTGCGCTTTGAGCGCGGTGTTTCCCCAGACGTCCAATCTTTTTGTTGCCAATTTGCCTTCCAACGTTACGGAGCAATCCTTGGGCCAGTTCTTTGCGCGCCATGGACCCGTTGGCTCTGTAGGTCCTCACTTTTCGCCGAGCCTTCTCTCAACTTACAACATGTTCTCAGGTTAAGATTATGTGGCCTCGTGGCGATGGCAGCGGTGGTCCTGGTAGTGATATGACCGCGTCAAGACGCAATCGTAATGCTGGTCTCAGTGGGTTTGTCTCATTTATGAAACGCAAAGGCGCAGAGGCTGCGCTGAGAGAATTGGATGGTTTTGATTGGGGAGGTTCAGTATTGAGGGTCGGGTGGAGCAAAGCCGTCCCTATGGCGGCGAAGCCGTTGTATGGTGCGAGTCCTGCCCGTATACTCTCGCTGTGTATTAAATTCACCCCAATTCCGTAGTTGCGACTCGCCAATCTCGTTCACGGTCCGATTCCAGGGATCAACACCATGACAGGGGCAGGAGCAGAAGTCGTTCATATTCCTCTGGACGTCGCTCGCGCTCCCGTTCTGGCGGTCATGGACACAGGTCTTCCCGTCGATCACGAAGTCGATCATACAGCTACAGCCGGTCACCATCACATCGACAGCGTCGCTCGTACAGTCATTCAAGGCGGTACGACAGTCGGAGTCCTCGCCGACGATCACGCAGCTCTTCAAGGAGACGTGAAGACGAGCCTGGCGTCACAGACACTTTTATACGGGCAGTAGCTGCCGAGGTGAAAGGTCACGGCCACAAATACGCAGAGA
Organism: Boletus rubescentipes; assembly: GCA_038092775.1. NCBI lineage: Eukaryota > Fungi > Basidiomycota > Agaricomycetes > Boletales > Boletaceae > Boletus > Boletus rubescentipes. The sequence continues at coordinate 24,458 of JBBPRA010000186.1, read as the reverse complement.
ATCTCAAAGAGTGGGAACGGAACAATCCGAAATACACTTTCCTCACCGAACGCAAGGTGGGCTGCTTGGTTATCATCTGATTCTTTTTCTTACGAATGTGTTACAGCATCACCGACATGCCTTCTATCGGGGCTTGGTTGAGCGCGACGATATCGTGGAACCAGATTTTGATGATGATGCATGTTCTCGTTACTATGCATGCTGCGTATCTTATTGACACGCTCATATCAGGGCTACAATTCGGTATATTCCACCGACTCCGCGGAGGAATCAGAGCAGGAACGTACTAAAAAGACCGTGTTGGGGAGACTCGCACGGAAGAGGTTCGAGGCAATGTTGCGCGCCCTTTCGGGCAAGTGCGGCGAACTTGCTCGTTGCATGACGTTCAGCCTGGAACATGCCGAAGCGGCTCGTGAGGTCTGTACTTAGCTTATCATCCAACCTCCTGAATCTCACCGCCTCTTCCCGTAGGTTTCCGATATCATCATTTCTTCTTTGTTAGTGGACGGCACCCCAGTCCCACGCAAGATCGCACGCCTTCACCTCATTTGTGATATTCTGCATAATTCAGCCGCTCCAGTACCGAGCGCGTGGAAGTTCCGTCAGGAATTTCAGTCACGCCTTGGCATTGTCTTTGATCACTTTTCCACGATTTATCATTCCTTCCCTGGTCGTATCACTGCAGAAACTTTCAAGAAGCAGATCACGTCGGTCGTGGATATATGGGAAGACTGGATCGTATTCCCACCCGAGTTTACGACTGAACTTCGCGCGCGACTTGACGGCACTACCCACGCGGAGTTGAAAGCAGATCAACAAGACGAGAACGGCGGTGCGACACTGGAAGCCCAATCGGTGTATGCATCTCGGTTCAAGGCCAAGTCGTTCCAACCGGCTCAAGAACCTGCCCCTTCTGCTCCCCAAGTGGCTCAAAAGGGCGATAATGACGTGGACGGCGTGGTAATTGAAGAGATGGATGTTGATGGTATACCACTCGAGCAGGATGTTGACGGAGTTCCCCTCGACGAGGACCTTGACGGTGATCCCCTTGATGAGGATGTTGACGGTCTTCCCATAGCAGGTGGTCCAGAAGTAGATGATCCCGACGTAGATGGCGAACCTATGGCAGAGGATGATATGGATGGCATGCCATTGTGACCTAGGACTAGGGCCTTGTGATCTTGTTTGGTTTTTGTACTTTTGCCAATGTCGATCACCTTAATTTCGAGTCTCGGATTGGAGAAGTGAAAAAGCCGGGGGAACGATATATGCTCCATTAATGCAAAGTAGTACTGGTATATCTCCAGATTGAAAAAGCAAAGCTGTCGAAAATGTACAGAGCGTCAAAGTTCTGTCCGTAGAGGGAGCACTACCTCAGATAACCTCTGCCAGACCTGGGATAGTAAACCGAAACATGTAAGGGTATGCCGTCTACAACTGTCCACCAAATCGAACAAATGCGCCTGAAGTCTACTCCAAACATCTGATTGCAAAGCATTCGGTGTTGGGCGGCGCGTAGCAGTAGAGGGGAGCTTCGTCGGTGCGGTCTGTAAATCAGGAGTTGGTCGTGGCTAACGTTCAATATCATTCGACTGTGCGCCGATATCAAGGCAAAGCGGACCCACATTTCCGGTGACGGCCCTCTCTGCTTCATGAATCAACCTCACGGAATCCTTCTCTCCTGTCTTCTTCCACATCTCCCGGAAGTGTTCCACGGCATGTAAACTCTCGCTAAAGCGATGGAGTGTGTTGATCAGTGCCACGACTTCCGAACGTTGCAGAAGGTTCTGATTTGTGTTGTGACTACATGACCGAATAGGTCTTCATGACAGATCATCACGCGCAAGAAAGGAGACATACTGGAGGGCTTTCTCGTCTATTTCAAACAATACCTTGAGAGCCGTAGCCAAGCCAGTAGTTTGAACTTTCCCCCACAGACGGCACTTGTCGCAACCAATGCAGTCCATGATCCGGGACACATTGCGGAAGTGTTGTTTGAATTCCTGCTTCAGAATCTATCGTGTGGATTAGCGACGAGATGATTAGATTTGGGATAGTCCACGTACATCTGCGTTCGCCCCACGGAATAGCACTCGTTCGTCGAATTTGCCGACGTGCTTTGCGATGTTCATTACATTGTCAAGTCTCGCGAGCGCCCGAGCTTCGTCTTCCGACTCCGGCAAATGTGGATGATCGTGGGGGGTAAGACTGTTCCCAGACAGGGAGCAGTAGTCATATTCAGATAGATAAGGCGCAAGACGAGCAACAGCACGGAGGAGTAAGACCGTATTGAAATAGATGTACTGAAGGCGTTCGGGGTGAGAGGCTACTCTGGTGACGAAACATTCAAGGTTGGGAACCTAAAGACGATCGTCAGAGAAGGCGACTTTGAAGATAAGGACCACTGACCCATTCACCAGTTGACTGATTCAGCCACTCTGTACATATGTGTGTTGAGATTGATGCATGAAGACCTGCGTGAGATTAGCATGAGTACGGTATACTCAGTCAAATACGTGCCAGATATGATTTTGTAGTACACTCGCTTCTCCAGACACTCTCCATCTGCATCTTCACCATCCAAAGGCTCGCGCAGAACATCAGTCAGTGTGTCAGGAAGTGAAACAAGTGAGGCTGATTTGCCAGTAAGAAGATTGAGTTCTGAGAGACCAAAACAATTTTCTTCGTAGATCGCTCGCCAGACACGATGGGCAGAGTTCCCCGAATATCCCGTGTATCGTTCAGGAACAAGCGTTAGATCAACATAGTCTCCCTCTTGTTTAGAATCACGTGAGCGCATGAAATAGAATGTAAAAACGAGGAAAGGCCAACCTGTCATGTCATCGAGGAAACAAAAGTCAGAGTCACGGTAATAACAACCTGGTAACTGGACTCGCTATAGATTCACGTTAGTAGCAGTAGGGGCAGATAGTATCGACGGATACCTGATCTGCAGGAGGAAGATCTATTTTGCTCAAAGTAGCCGCCCTCCACTTTTCGGGTATTTCGCTCTGTAACAAAGATAAAGGGTAGAGTTCGGCAACAAGTACGCTTATATACCTCATCTACGGTGGTAATGCCACACTCGCGGTTCATGCAAAAGCCGTTCTCTTGCCAAAAAGGACATTCTCGGTACAAGTCGACCTGATGATTATTGAGGCAAATGAGTACGAACGTTGTACAGACAAGAATAAAGCACGCGCCTGGAAGTACCGAAAAAATGGAGTCTGGACAAGATCGTGGAGGTTTGCGTACAACTCTTCGTTGACACTCTCGATGGTCTCATAGTCACAGGTTGTGGTCTCGATTGGACCTGTGGTCTAGGATTATAATATACTGTAATTATGCAGCAAAGAAGCTACAGGTCAAGGTCAACATACCTGGCGCTGACAGAGAGGTTCACCGCGGACGGGTTTGTGTTCTAGGACATTCTGAACTTGGTCTTTACGAACGAGGGCGTCACCAAGGAAAGATGAACCATGTGTGGTTGTACAGATTCCGATGGCGAACAAGAGTGCAAGACAAACTCTGCGACAAGTTCGCATTTCTTGTGATGGTCGAAGTGTGTATTGAAGCGCTTAGCGTACCCAATGATCCACGTAGTATTATTAATCACGTGATATGAAAAATCAATCCACGTGACGATCACGGTGCTCATCTTTCCTCTCTTCGTCCTTGCGCTGACGCATCACAAGAAGCTGAGGGTTCCGTGTGCCAGAGACAGATCTTTGTGCCGCATGCAGATCACCCAATCAAAGTTTATCACGACCACACAGCTGGCTCGGTCCAGTTCAATTGAAGAGAGTCTGGCACGTGCCACTTCTCACTGCAGCTTCACTGGACGAATCACGGTTCTACCTGGTTAACTGCTGGAATAACCTTTGCTGTCAAGCTTCTTGACGCCGGAGACTGTCGGTTGATGGTCCAGGAACAACAACTTTCCCATCTAAGTTCTTCAATACTTTGTCATTCGATGCAAAGTTGATCAACTTCGCAGGGATCGGCGGGTGGTCGTTCGCCTACATCCGAGGCCAGTGCATAGGTGCAAGCAAGACATGACATCATGTTAGGCATCTCGCTCATGCTTTCACGCTCCACCCATATGTAACCTGAACTGTTGGTTTTGCAACCTAAAGAGCAAAGGAATTTACGTTACTCCTTATGCTCGTCAGCAAGTTCACCAGAAAAAGTCGATCAACAGGAGGGTTGCGCCATGGTCCACAATGCCCCGCCGTCAGTGATATATAATGGGATGCCAGTCTGAGTCATTCAATTGGTATGACATATCGGTTTCCCAAAGAGCCAAGACGGACAGAAGTAGAATACGTGATTGAGCACGATGCAGTTGATCGCACACTCACCCATAAGACGTAAAGCGGGTTGCCAGAGATTGTGCAGACTGAGGCAACGTGTAATCGTGTAGTATTAGACCAATAATAGGATCATGTTCGCACGTCTGCTACTCACAGGATTTGGGAAAGACACGTCTGCAAATTACCAAACCCATTCTCCTTTCGTTTTGCTTTTTTCTGGTCATTGCGTTGAGTTCCGTCGAAGAACTCAACGTTTAGGTATTTTCTGTCAAAGGTTCTGTGTTTTGGACACCCGCTACTCTCAGACAGATGGACACGTCTCCTGGCATGCGCGCGGCTGAACTTCAGGTACGGTGGACACCGTCACTTTTGCGTCTCTCCTCGCTGAAATAATCTTGAATATTTAGAGGTTACATGGACTCGAAGGCACTCCAGACCCCTTCCCAACTCTGGTTGAGGATGAGACGCCGGTTAAACCACCCGTCAAGGGTGTGGTGGACACTAGCGATCAGACCGCTTTCCCGTCTCTCTCCCCTGTATCTCAGCCTACCAAGTCTACCGCTTGGGGTGCTGACTCTGGTCCTCGCATCAAGGCAACCGTTAGGTCTCAACCTATGGTCTCCGACTCCTTCACCTTGTCCGCCATAGAACTTGCGGCGAACAAGGACGGCAAGCCTACTTCACTCGGAGAAGTCATGAAACAGGTTATGTTGAGATTCAAAGTTAAGATCGAGGCTTCTGCCAACCAGAGGACGCGTCAAACCACATTCCACATCAAGTCCGAGTCTCAGAAGGAGCTCGACAAGGCGAAACGGAGTCTGTTAGCTCTTTTGAGCCCTGTGGTGTGTTCACGCATAGCTTTTTCTGAACTGCTTAGAAACGTAGATTTAGGTCACCGTCACCCTCTCTGCTCCTGTCTCTACTATTCCCGCCATCATTGGACCCAAAGGTTGGCCACCATTTGGTCTATTGAATTCAAGTTCCTGAGCTTCCATCACAGGTGCTACTCTGAAACAAGTCCGAGATCAAACTGGAGTCAGAGTGGATATTCCTCGTCGGGACACTGTTACATCCAACGGTCATCTCAATGGGTCAGCCAACGGGACTGCTACACCTGCTGATGAGGAAGACGAAGTTCTGATTCCTATCACAATCACGGGTCCGCAACCTCTCGCGTACGAAGCTCAGGTCATGATAAACGAGATTATTTCGGCTAGGACTTCCAGGACAACCCAGCGCGTTAAGGACATTCCGTCTCACATCCTTCCTTTTGTCATTGCCCGTCGCGCACTCTTCATTGAGGCAGCGCAGGGTAGCGAAATTCACCTTGCTTTGAACGCTCAGGAACGTGGTATCATCGCCAGCGGCGACCGCGAGGCCGTTGTCCGTGTTGTAGAGACTATCCAGGGAACCATCGAATCGTTCAAGTCTGCACTCATTCCAGTCAAAATCTCGTTGCCCAAGCGCCAACACCGTCTCCTTGTTGGCAAAGCTCTCGACGAGATCATGGAAAAGAGTCGGTGCTCTGTGGTCGTTCCAGAGTCTCATGAGCAAGGCGAAGAAGTTTTGGTTTATGGCAAACAAGAGGACATCTCTGCTGGTCTTGGTGCTGTTATGGAGAAGGCGAATTCACAGCACATCCACGAGTTCCCGCTTCCTGGTCCCATCGCAGTTTCGCGTCAACTCTTGACTTACATCACACGCATCAATTACCCTAAGACCCTCAGTACTCTTCATCCAGGCATTTCAGTTTTCACACCATCCGCAACGGCGATCAGTCAGGCTCCAGTCCTTAACATCGACATCGTCGGAGAGAAGCCGCTAGTAGATGCTGTGGTCCGACAAGTCTCTGAACTTCTTGGTAAACTGATTGGTGCAACGAGGGAGATTTCTATTGATTGGCTCATCCACCGAGTTATCACGGGAAAGCACGCGAAAAAGTGACCCTTCATTCACACTTTCTGGGAATTTATCTGACATCACTTAGGTTGAGGCAGTTCCACGAGGCTCACAACGTGCAAGTCTGGTTTCCTCCCGAGTCTGCGGAGCAATCCGCGATTCTCCTGGTCTATGACCCTTTGTCTCCTTCGGCCTCGCCTTCGCCTGTCGAGAAAGAGAAGCACTTGGATGAGGTCGCTTCGGAATTGCTCAAGATGGCCAAGGATGCTGCTGATGTCAAGAGCGAGCTGATATCCGTCGAGAAACGCTGGCATGATGCAGTGGTCGGCAAAGACGGTACCACTCTCAACGCGTATGTGGTATATATTTCCATCCGTGAAAGTTGTATAATTGATTCTTCCAGAATCATCGGTGAAGACAAGGCCCTGTCGATCAAGGTTGGTACTGAGGCAGGTGATCCTTCTGGTCAGGATGTCATCATGGTCCGTGGGGTCAGCGCAGACGTCGATCGTGCTGTCAAGGAAATCTTGCGGGTCGTGGAAGATGCAAAAAACGATGCTATTATCAGCAGCTACGTGAGTGAATACAACCTCTCCGGCGGTCGTTGTTATTGATCTGCGCACAATGTTTAGTCTACGGAATTTGAAATCGACAGGGAATATGTTGGTCGAGTTGTTGGTGCGCAGGGAGTCGGTATCAACAAACTACGAGACCAACTCGGTGTTAACGTGGATATTTCCGATGAGGTTGAAGAGAAGGAGAAGGAGAGTGCCAAAAAGAAGAAGCCCGTTCACCAGAAGTCCAAGATCAAGGTCGGTCACTACACACAGGTTGAGGGATAGAGCTGATACCATGATCAGATCACCGGACGCAAGGAGAATGTCGAGGAAGCCAAGAAGCGTATCTTGGCTCAGGTCGAGAGATTGGTTAGTGTTCCTCGTATTTCCCGCACCTGACAGGTTGTTGACATATCATATAGGCAGACGAGACATCGGAAACCCTCAAGATCCCCGCCCAATTCCATGCCTCTCTGATTGGCCAGAATGGCAAATATGCCATTCGGCTCGAGGAGAAATACAGTGTCAAGATCACGTTCCCCCGGGGGTCCTCGGAAAACGGCGAAAACAGGACTCGTGAAGCCCTTAAGCCTGACGAAGTCCTCGTCAAGGGTGGTAAGAAGGGTGTGGCTGGTGCTAAATCCGAACTTCTCGACGCTCTGGAGTTTGAAAAGGAATCCAACCACACGCTCAAATTCACCGTCCCGACTCGCGCTGTTGCGCGTATTCTCGGTAAAGGTGGCGCAAGCATCAACGAGATCAAGGATGACACCGGCGCGCAGATCGACATCGACAAGACTATAGATGACAACAACACTGTGACGAACATCGCTGTCCGTGGAACCAAGGAAGCTATCAGCGCTGCCAAAGCTGCTATCCTGGCAATCGCTGAGCAGGTTGGCGAGGAAACGTTGGAATCCCTTGTTATCGAGACCAAGTTCCATAGGACCATCATTGGGGCTGGTGGTCAAGGTCTGAAGGACTTGATCATGCGTTGTGGTGGCCCATCCGATTCCAAGTTGCAAGCAGGACTTGTGCGATTGTAAGTTATTTCTTGATGGACCCAGCCCCCATTAACCATGACATTAGCCCTCGGCAGGGTGATTCTACTGACGAAGTGCGTCTTCGTGGAGAACCTGCTCTCGTCAGTAAAATCAAGGCGGAACTCGAAAAGACGGTTATCACTTTGAGAGACCGCGTGGTGCTGGCGGTTGAGCTTCCAGCGACCCAACATCGTAATCTTATCGGCAGAGGTGGTCAACACCTGACCGAACTACAAACTCGCATGGGTGTCCAAGTACAGTTCCCTGGCTCTCGATCCTATCACCAAGTAGGAGAAGCCGTTAACGCAAGTGAAATGAAGGATGTAGATCCTGCTGACATTGTCAAAGTCTCCGGATCTCGCTCTGCTTGTGAAACTGCGATTGGTGAACTTCAGGTATGCCGCCCGAGGTAACGAAGATGCTGTAGTGATTGACCTTTTTTCAGGCACGAGTTCAGGAGGCACCCACCCCTGTAGAGTTGCTCACCGCCGTGGCGTCTGTACCCTTGAAATACCATCATGCAATCTCGCAGCAGGGTGGCTTTTTCCGGAACCTCCGATCATACGGTGTACAAGTCGAGCAATCTATTCACCCTCAAAAATTCGCAGTACCCGCTCACCCTCCGCAAAACGCTACATCTACTGCCCGGATTGACGATGCAGAAGAAGATGCTCCCGAATCAAGCTGGCAGGTCGCTCCCAACTACCAGGACGCGGAGGAAGGTGATTCTGAGTGGACGCTGAAAGCAAAGGACGCCGCGGGTCTCGAGCGCGCACAGGATGATATCAAGGCAGCCATTGAGCAGGCTGAGGCGATGACTCATGTCGGCTTCTTGACTCTTGTGGATCGTTCTGCATTCCCAAAAATCGTTGGGTCGAAGGGCTCCAACGTCGCTCGTCTGCGTGCTGAGACTGGCGCAGACATCACCGTCGGCAGAGACAACAACACCATAGTTATTATTGGTGCGTTCCCTGTGCTACCTTAACTAGAGTGTCAGACTCAGTTGATTGTAGGTTCTGAATCTGCTGTGGAGGCAGCGAGGGAGGCAATTCTCAAACAAGCCGCCTCTTCGCCGCGATCAGGTCGTCGTTAGGCATATGTTTGTCTATGAACTACATATTTACATGCCATGTATCGTCTACAAACTACTCTGGAATGGATCAATACATTGAGGGCGCCGGAAAGGGGGTGAATTCGGATATAGTACCAGTAGTTGGCTACTGCTAGTATCTCGCAACGCCGCAAACTTCACAAAGGCTCTCCACCAGGTTTTTCAACTTGAAAGTCTATATTGAATTGATGAGTTCCATGCCCTTGATCGCCATTTCTCGCCTCTGGCCACCTTTGCAGTTATGAGCGTCGACATCACACGAGGGTACGACTCCTTCTTTGGCCCACCTTCCGAGCCCATATCCGTCCGCAAGTTTCTTGATGATACCGCCTCACTTGCTTTCCCCTCGGCGAGTGACGCGCTGAATCACGCTGGCTGGCAGAACCTTTCAGAAGATGAACGGGCTGCAGTAGAAGCAGAGTGTTCTGGAAAGTACGTTCATTGGGACTACTGTCTCGCCCAAATTCACTACTAATCTACGCTCAACGCCCACGACAGCATTTCTGAGCTAAAGGCTGCCGTTGAGGAGGTATGGGATAACCCTATGCTCTCTGCACACCTTTATCGCACACACGCTGCCGCCGTAAACGCAGTACATAACCAGGGTGGTGGCTCCACCTCGAAAGGACGCAAGTGGAAGCATTTGCCAGATCCCGACAGAGCGGAAGCTCAGCCAGAGGTGCACGCGTTGCAGGAGAAATTGGAAGCCATTTCTCTTCGATGCTGGGGGTACGATTCCTGTGACATGCATTCTTTCGTATAGATCTAATTGCAACTGGCTGTACAGATTAAATCAGGAATCCGCGGTTTTCATGCGCGCACCCAAGCACTCGGACTTTAATGCACTCAAACATGTCAAGACATCGGGACGTGGCACATTAATTTGCAATCAGTTGCTTGCTGGAGCCAGCACAACCCCACCTTCAGCAATGAGCGAGAGTTCGCCGCGTCCAGATGCACTCATTACGCTCACGGTGCACAACCGCGTACCCTGGATTCATAGCCAACTCACTCGTTTCTCACAGCATGTCGTGCTATCCTCCCAAACCCTCGCAGATTTTGTCCGGGTAATTCCTTGTGATTCCAGCGAAATGCCCAACGAGGTGGTGGATAGCCACGGCAATGTAGTTGGATATACGTATGAAAGCGAAGAGCGAGACGAAGAGATGCCTGCTCGCACTGAAGGGTGTTTGTTGCTCATCGAAGGTGTCGTATACGGGGACGGACGACCCGGCAACGACTACGCAGAGTATGTCAGAACTTTGGAGATAGACATCTCAACTCAAAAACGTACTTTTTTTTAATTGCCATAGCAAGCTTCTATCTCATCTGCAAAAGTTGCCAGAAGAAAAGCGCCCACAGATCATCAAGTCTCCTACTTCGCTGGACCAGACGCATTTCGCTTCCCTCACTCTTCGGATCAATCAACCTTATTGGATGCTTCACCAAGGAAACTGCGAACACTTTGTCGTCGTCGATCAAATCAGGTATGAGTTGTCCTTGCGCGTCACTGTCGAGTGGTTCGTGACCCGTCCATCAGGTTGGCCCACCCTCTTGATCCACCATCTGGTTACCCCCTCACTATACATGTGACCCCAAACCTTGGCGACATATGCAAAGCCTGTGCCAGAGTCCCCGCGGTGCTAACTGTTGTAGGGGATATCCGCTTAGGTGAAAGTCCTTGTTTGCTCTGTGCGCCCTGTTGGCGGAATATGGGCCCACCAAGGGAAGAAGATCCAGAGCAAGTGATGGTAGTACCGCTGGTAAAGCATCGCAGGGTATGGGAGGAAGGCGCGGGTGTATAGCGGAATCTATGTGAGTTACGAGATACAGCGAACTCCTGCCTTCAAGCTTCAACGTCCAGCAAATAACGTTACAAGAATATACATGGACAGAGAATCGTGCAGTGGAAGTCCCTCTATTAAGTTATGATCATACAGAGAATGTAAAATAGCACTGAAGTTACATTGCCATGCCAGAGGGCTTTGCTAGCGCGGAAGAAATCGGAACCAAAAGAACGGAGCGTATCAATAAAGGTCAGTGAGCGGGAAGGTAGAGTCCAATAGACTGGGATCGCCAGATCATGGCCAAGATACCGTGATGTACCTGGATGGACTGAATGCGAGAAGTGGGTTGTATGTGCACCGCTGAATCAGCCAACAAGCAAACAAAGATGCCTGCCAGCCCCCCCCTCCTTTTGCCCTTGAACGATTCATCCCAGGAACGATACCGTCACGTCTGCTAGCGAGGAGTCGACCAGTACTTCCCCTTGCTCATACGCATTCGGTGCCCCAGTATTCCCCCAGCCGATCCATCCATATAACCGCGCTGTTGAGTTCACATCCGTCTCCATGGTTCTAGGCACCCCCGGAACCCAAGGATCTGGCACACTTGCATTTCCTTGTGTGACGGATGCAGTTGCTTGCTTTGTCGATACCTGAAATACTCCCTCATAAAGGCTGTCGAGGGTGACATCAGCAGGACCAAGGTCATTGAAAACGTTTAGTTGGATGGCCGTGGGGGCAGAGGACGGGTCATGCAAGAAGCTAGTGGATAAGGAGCCCGAAAAGGTGCGAAGGCTCGCGATAAAGTTGGGTCGCAGCGGAGGGTTCTTGTTAGGAGCTAGAACGGTGACGTTGGCGGTCAAGTTGCTGGCAAAAATAATGTCAACAGTCGCGCCGAAGTTGAAGATGGAAGAAAGACACACCCATTTCCTGTGTGTACATCGAGGGTAGTAGGGAATTGACACTGGGGATCGTTGTACAGGCTAATATTGGCGACGACGGGGCTACCGGTGAAAGGATGGAGTTGTGAATACGGTTCCAGCGGGCGTGAAAGGATGGACTTACGCATTGATTGTGCTGATGACAAGGGAGGTGTTGGCGCGGAACGTCCCTGTGACTGATTCTAGTGATGTATCCACTAGTATCCTGTTGGCTTGTATGGACTGTTGTGGTAAATGTTAGGTGTGTCTATATTCGACCATCCAGATCACTTACGTCAACGGTTATCCGAGAGACATCGCCTTCGATGGTGACTTTGTCGAAGGTCACTAGGCCATCAAAGGAGCTGAAATGTTGATCGAACATAGGTAGAACCGTCGCAAAGGAGTCGACCCGGGAAGGAATTGGATTTTGTGGGAAGAGGAGGGTTATGTTGTATAATATATTGTCTGTTGGAGCAAGGTCGTCCGGAATCTGTAAGAATGTGAGTAATTGATGAAACACTTGATTGAACTCGGAAGACAAACAGAAAGGAAAAAATCAGTGAAGTTCTCGGCGACCGCATAACAGACAGAAGCCCGTTCGAAAACACTTTGGGAGGAAGACTGCATCATGACTGATAAAACAGCATCTTGAACAGTCCGATTAGGGTTGATGCCCGTGTAAAAGGCACCCTGAACGGAGTTGAGATCACGGGAGCAGGATGCGTTTGAACTGAAGCTAAACTGTCCGTTCGGGGAAACGTTGCGTTCAGCACTGTGAATGGAGTCAACAACAAGGATGGGACCAAAGGACAAAGACGCACGTCGCGAAAACGATGGGACCAGGACTGTCAAAATAGTCGACCGTTGTCCAGGTATCGCAGACAGGAACTATTCCTGCTTGGGCGGGGTTTGAGTTGTTTGTGATGTTTCCAGCGGGGCCAGGGTTTTTCGGCCAAGCAAGGGCATAAGTGGGCGGACTGTAAGGGTATTTCTGCTCGTCTTCTTGTTCTTTCTACCATGGGGGTGAGGGACAAGGGGGCTGGAAGAAGGGAGAGAACGCACGTGGACAATGATGGGGATACCGATGACTAGAGTGAGGAAAATGTAGACGACAAGAGATATGAGGGCAGCTCTCCAGAGGCGGGAGTCGAGGAAGCGGCGACGAGGAGGGGATTTGCAAAGAGTGACCTGTGATTCATTGAAATCTTGAAAGGCCAACGCCTGAGACGTTTCATAGTCGGGCAAGGGACTGAAAGGACGACGACTCGCTGCGCGGTCTGGGTAACGAACGGTGGGAACAGCAACGGGGGGATCCTTTATCTTCTGGGCGTCGTCTTCGTCGGAAATGATCATCCCTGTTGACTATGACATGGACGGTGGCGACAACGATGGTGGACAACGACGACAACGACAACGACAACGACGGCGGCGGCGACGGGAAGTGTGGGCGTGTAGCCAAGGATCCTATCTCACTGCCTTACCTATTTCGGTAATTCGTCTTGTTCCCGGGCGCACACTCGGCAAGATCGGCATCACGACCGTCGCGGAGTGGCGGACATTCATTTTGTTCCATCTCACCTTCCTTAAATACTCACCGTCCCCGCCCCTTTGCTCGTCTTCGTCTCCCCCCCCATCTCGCCGATGGGTCTCATAAAGGAATATGTGGACAGAGCGGTTCAAACAGAGACGGACACCGTGCCCTCTCCGTATGCTGATCCCGCCGTGGTTCTGGCTGCACCACCCCTTACGCGCCGTGGACTCGCGCAGGAAGCACAAATAGCCCGCCATAATTCAATATCGGTCACTGGGTCGGACAGCGCATATGTCGTGCTGCAAAGTCCAACTAGCCCGATGCTTTCTCCACTGGTTTCTCGCCGATTCTCCAAACGCAAACACGCTCGATGTCCTGCGGAGGAACTCGTGGACCGCCGTATCGTATCGATGCCTGAAAATAAAAGCCAAGTTCTGTCTCATGGTCACGGTAAACGAGTTGTCTCTATGCCCGATCGTGTCCGGCCAGTATTGGAGCCGTCTGCCGAACTTTTCCAGTCACCTTCTACTGCAGCTAGCGATTCGTTCGGATCATACAGCGGTCGCCACGAGCGTGTCCGCGTTTTCCGCACGCCCTCTGATGTTCCTCAAACTCCGTCACCCCCCTCCTCTCCAGAGTCTCTTCTTATCATCGCAGCTGGCACTCAACTCCCAGAGGGGTTTTTGCGCAGAAAATACTCCCCAGAACCGCTTATCGAGGAAGATGAAGGTGATTCACACGCATATATTCAAGGGTTCTGACCGATCACAGTGATCTGAATTGTTCCAGGTTGGATTACGTGGGCAAACTCTCCTCCCCGCCCAATACCCGCCCTCCATGGACCCCTTTCCCTGCCATATGCTAGATGTCCGTCGTGAGTTGTACAATATTCGTTATAAAACAATTCGAGGGTTAATGTTTGTATAGTGGAGCTGAGGGAACGATCATCGAGGAACCTGATAACGTAGCCCAGATGATCTGGGGGTTAGGTCCGGACGATCAACCTCATAACCAAGTTCGCCCTGAAGGTCTCTCTTCCCACCTTGACACTCCGTCACATGGACCCAGTCAAATTCCACCGCGTCTGCAAAAGAAGAGGACTTCGGCTACCCAACAAGTCCCTAAGTTGTCTCAGACCTATGTCCCCTCGCACGCAAGTCATGCGAAGCAAACCTTCGCTCGGCCACAACGCCAAGCCCACGATGACAAGCGCAGTCAGCCGAGCCAAATTTCACTTGACACCGAAACCCGTCAAGATATTGTCAGCGGGCCTCCGTGGAACGAAGGACAACCAATGCCGGCCAATGTCGGAGTTCTCGATAGCTCCGTGAACGATGCGGACGCGTTTCCGGCCGATAATAACCGTGTTCTGGAATGGCAACTCGCTCGCCTCCGACAGGCGCTCAGAACCTCCTTGGCTGATATGGACTCATACACTGCCTACCCAGGACGACTCGAGCCTGTTATTCCGGCCGTTGTAGCTTCAGGACTTCCTCAGTCTTACCCTCGTATTTTTGTCGAACCTCGCCCCAACGAAGCGATTAGCTCCACCACGAGACAATTACCGATTGAAATCGCCCAACAATATCGCCAGCAACAACTATATAGGCAGGCGCTTCAAAAGCAAAAGTTACAAATTCAAAACCTTCTTCCAACGCCACCCAATTCCTCGTCTCCTCAGTGGTCTTCCCATTTTTCTCCGTATCTGACTTATTGTTCCACGTTTTCCCCCGAATTGGTTGGTTCTACCGAGCACCCGGTTCCCGTCTCTTCAGAAAAATATCGATCCGGTACGAACGCCTCGCAGTATCTTCGTCATGTTTACGACCGGCAGGAACATGATAACCACGATACGAACACGAATATTCCGTTGAAGACCACACAGGGCCTGCAAAATGTTAACTCAGCTCCATCTCTTAGGCAAAATTCGTCCTCTTCAAGTACGCTA
Organism: Boletus rubescentipes; assembly: GCA_038092775.1. NCBI lineage: Eukaryota > Fungi > Basidiomycota > Agaricomycetes > Boletales > Boletaceae > Boletus > Boletus rubescentipes. The sequence continues at coordinate 9,349 of JBBPRA010000186.1, read as the reverse complement.
GCGAAGTATATCAAACAACTGCAAGCACTCTCTCCCGTCGCACATTTCTCGCCGCTCCAGCCAGCCCCATCACCAAATACACATCTTCCCTCTTTCCCGTCCACCGATGAAAGCACCGGCCCTTTCCGAACCGTTTACCACTCGCCCGTTATTCCTACACCCCCTTCTCCAGAATCACCGCAAACGGCATCTCGAGGGTCTTCATACCACACTGCGCGCTCGATGGCCCGCCCCGTGCAACGACGTCTCTCATCCGTACCCGAAGAAGATAGTGCTCTCCTAGAGCTCTCAACGTCTGTCTCTTCATCGAGGTTGCAAAGCCAGGTCATGAGTGATATCGTTTCATCAAGTCGCGATAGAGCAACGGGACATCAAATACACTATGGCGAAGTACCTTTGATCGACGCAACAGGAAAGACAGCCATCCCCGATTTACCCGAATTCGAAAGCAATTTAGGGGCCCCGTCTATTGCTTTCCACCACGATACTTCCCCAGTCAAGGTTCGGCTTCCAGCAACGAAAGAACACAACATTCGAGAGCAAAGTGGCGGATATTACGAACAGAATAAAGGACATCAGCATGGACACAAAAAGAAGCACCGGTACAAGAAACTCAAAGGGTCTGCGACTACGAACGATCAAGCGACTACGCGTGGACTTGTAGGTTAGGAAGTATAATTGTAATGTGCCCCCTGTTATCTGGCGTCGTGCAGCGCTCTTTGCCTGTAATTGTAAACGAAATCCATCCGAGTTGATTCACCTGACTGTCGTCGCTCTGGCAAAGTGGAAAGTTGTACATGATGATTTCAACGGCGGTGTACATTCTCAGATCTCAGAGCCCAGACATCACCAGTGAACAGTATTTCTACGCAAAACCCAGTGCAAGAATACTTCATTGTTTCACAAACAGGTCGGAAAATTGATCCACGCGAAGCTTGGACAGGCTGTTCGCATCGGAAACAACATCCAATATCCTAAAAATTCACACTTGGTCAGCGGAACCGTCGCACTCCATGGCGTAAAGCGCTCACTTCTTTTGGTGAGCTACGTCATAATGGTAGGAGATATGTCGTTTGAACTTCTCAATCAAGAGAGGAGTGCCCTCTGCGCGGCGCCGTTTGTGTCCGACGGGATATTCAACCACAACCTCGTCCAGCACGGTGCCGTCGTTGAGTTCGACCAAGAGCGCATTGCCAATAGAACGCTTGCTAGGCTCGTGGTACTCGACGGAGAACGTCTTGTCTTCGACACAGAAGATCTTGGCGCGTAGCGCATCGATGCGGGGATCAGCCGCAGACGCGTCGGTGTACGACTCTGACGTGAGCTCGCCATGGATGAGCGGGTAAGCGACCATGTAGCTGATGGCGTGACTAGCGTGATTGATCATCACATCAGATCAGGGCCAATATAGCAGAATGAACGGGGGACATACTCTCGGTCAGCAAAGTTGTCCAGGGGACCTTGCTTGTCGATGATACGAATGGCAGCATCCTGCGTACGAATACGTACGCTCTTGATGTCGTCCGACGATTTACCCAGTGCTTTGAGCTGAGCGTGAATCGTGTGTGCAGCCTCGACGGCGGTTTGAGCATGGAACTCGGCAGGATAGGAAATCTTGAAGAGCACGTTCTCCATGATGTAAGAACCGAAAGGCATCTGGAACTCGAATGGCTTGCCCTGATGGATTGTTGTCGTCAGAACACGATCATCGCTATACTAGGAAAACGTCGTACCTTGAACAAGACATCGTAGAAGCCCCAGGTCTTTGCGGTGAGCACGGACGGGAGGCCGAGTTCGCCCTTTTTGACGAGGAGCGCGAGGTTCACGGCGCGTGAGCATGCGTCGCCAGCAGCCCAGGATTTACGAGGGCCAGTGTTGGGGGCATGACGATATGTGCGGAGCGACTGACCGTCGACGAATGCCTGCGAGACGGCATCGATGGTCTGGGAGTGCGAGAGTCCACTGCGATGTATGTGAGCGATGCAGGAGTAATAGCCAGCGGAAGAGAACCTTACAGCAGCTTCGACACGACGGCCGTGCTGGCTACCTTGACGAGTACGACGTGGTCGAGACCGACACGGTTGAACGAGTTCAAGAGGGCGAGACCACCTTGAATCTCGTGCGCCTTGATCATGCACTCCAGGATGTCACGGACCGTCAATGGTTGGCCTTGCCGCGCGAGATGGTCTGCGACGGCGAGGATGGCGCCAAGGTTGTCTGATGGGTGACCCCCTACAACATGTATTCAGTACGATAGAAAACACATGAACGAGGGGGCAGAGCACGCAGGAAGACTCACATTCTGCAGCGAGGAAACAATCATTAAAGTCCAAGTACCGGATCATTGTGCCGATATTAAACGCGCCACGGATAGGGTCCAACTGGTAGTTGGTTCCGGGGACCTTCGTTCCTACGTGAGTGGTCAGACGGGGCTTTTCTGTCGAATGGTGCGCGGAACATACCGTTTGGCACGATAGTTCCGTCGACTACCGGCCCCAACAGTCTCGAGCATCCTTCGAAGCGTAATCCCTCGAGACCACAACCAATGGTGTCAATGAGACAGAGACGTGCAGTCTCGAACGCAACGTCTGAAGTGACTTGGTAGTTGTGGACGTAGTCTGCGATGTCCTTGAGGACCTTGTCTGGTTCTGGACGAATGGCAGATTCTCCGTGGTAGACAGACATGGTGCGTGTGGCAGCCAAATTCAAAGCGATGCGAGGGATATTGCCGCTTGATAATCGATAAGGAGTCGACAGACGTCCAAACGAACGCGGACCTCGCCGAATCAGAGACAACATCGCTGAACTTGTAGAAAGCGGAAAAAGGGCGAACGCGGAACTAAAAGGACGGGGTTGGATCCGTACCGATCGGCTAACACGCAATTATCCACGCTCGGCGGCCTTTCAAGTGTTCAACGTTCATGAATTATAATGAACAGTCACTACTACAAGGCTCTTGGTATCTCTGCAATATAAACGCCAGATCCAAATGATTATGATGTTGAAAATGCGTGGGTCTAAATCAATGAATTTGTCTCTAGCAGGAGAATAATGCCTGTAAAGGAATGTCGGTCAGCATCGTTTCCCACTGAAGGCGTGGTATGACATACTATGGACGATAGATGGGACGTTCTGGGATGTAACGTCCACCGTGAGGTCTGCCTTCTTGGGAGTTTCGTACTCGACATCAACGCCAACAAAGCCCTTGATGGCGCCATTTCTTGCTTGCGCATACACTCCACGCCTGTCTGTGCTTTCGCAATGTTCGAGAGGCGTGGCTACGTGGATAAGGAAGAAGTTCCCCCCCGCACCGGCACCGGACACGACGGTATCCTTGACAAGTGCTCTTGAACGCTCCTCGGGAGCCACAGGTGCAGCAATGACAGCAGCGCCAGCTCGTGCCAGCTCGCTTGCAACGAAAGCAATACGTTGCACGTTATCGTGTCGCTCTTCCGGGGTAAGCGATTTGGGGTTCAGGTCGTCTTTGATAGCATCTCCGAGGAGCAAGGAAACACTCCTGCCGCCTTGTTCGTTCAATGCAACTTGAAGTGCCCTGGCTATGACGTCCTTGCCAGAGTTGTGCAAGCCAGTGAGGAACAAGACAAAGCCTTGCTTGTTGCGTGGCGGGTAACTTTCGCGCAATCTCTTGACGACGGCTCTACACGAATTAGGTGAGTTGCAAGTAGATGAAAGGGATGCGCTGGGCTCACTCGTAACTGAACCAGTCGGGGATGGGTGCCCCGGTCTTGAGGCGTCTGCGTAGCTCAGTTCCAGAGATGTCGAGAGTCTGCGCGCCGGCAGGGACCTCGTCAATAGGTTGATACTCGTCGGTGGAAGGAAGGTAGGTCATTTGTTGGAATGGTACCATCTCAATCTGGAGCTCATCCTTGTATTTCTCGACGAGCTCTTGGGCATCGTAAGGACCATAGAAGTCCTTGCCATGAGAATTCTTTCCAGGGCCAGCATGGTCTCGACCAACAATAAAGTGTGTTGCACCAAAGTTTTTGCGAATGATGGCATGCCAGACTGCTTCGCGGGGCCCGGCCATCCGCATAGCAAGAGGTAAGAGCGCTAGATGTCCCATTCCGTTCGGGTACTTGGCCATGATAGCTTCGTAGACGCGCACGCGAGTGTAGTGGTCTACGTCACCAGGCTTGGTAAGGCCAACCACGGGGTGAACGAGAACATTAGCTTGACGTTGACGCGCAGCGCGGACAGTGAGTTCACGATGAGCCCGATGCATCGGGTTGCGAGTCTGGAATGCGACGACCCTGCTCCACGACAATTTCTTGAAGTGAGCACGTAGCTCGGCAGGCGTATCTGGCAGAGGCGTTAGACAAGCTGGTTAACGTGGCTGGGAGACTCACATCTGAGGGCAACGTAGTCAAAGTGTGCGGGGGCCTGTATTGCTTGTACCTTGCCTCCAACGTAGTATTCTTTGACGCGGTTCCGCAGATAAGCGACGGAAGGGTGGGCGGGGTCGTCTGCGCCAAAGACCTGGATGGCTTCCTTGGTGCGGTCATACGTGTAGACGTCTTGGACAGTGATGATGGCAAGTGCCTCATCATCCCGAGGGTCACGTAAGGTAAGACGAGCGCCGGGAGTGATGCCGAGACGGGTAATGTCGTCGGACGAGACATCGAGGGTGATGGGCATAGAGAACAGAGTTCCATCAGAGAGTCGGAGCGTATCCACGACGCTGTAGATGATGGTGAGGTTCATCGGACCGCCAATCAGAGAGACGACTACCTGTTATAGTCGCTCTCGTTCATGAAGCCTTCGAGAGGGCTGAATCCGCCATTGAGAATGAGCTCAAGATCGCAGAGTTGGCGCTGTATATAGCAAAGGTGATGGATAAGTGAGCCCGCCTGACGAGTTCATACATACCTCGGTGAGGACGATATCATTGATCGCTGCAGCTTCCTGCCTGAGCTGTACCGCGAGTGGCTCATCTCGAGCGAGGAGATCCTAAGACACAGCAAACGATAAGATGGCATGCTACGAGAAACTCGGTAGCAACGGACCTTGAGCGAACCGCCGTGAGGAGCGTTGTCCATCTTTCAGCGAATGCAGTATGATACTTTGACTCAGCTGCCAGTGCATTTGAATGATCCTTTGGGGCCGATCCGGCACGGTGTATGAGACGATATCACGCCATCGTGAGCAACACTGTCACGAAATTAGTTCACCGTGAAACAAAGCCAACTAACTTACAAGCCGGATTTACACGCGTACGAGCAAAGTGACCAATCATTTCATTGCCATCGGTAGTTTCTCAGGATTACCCCCTTTTCGTGCAGCACGATATTTAGCAGGAGACGACCTTTCGTTTGTCACCGGTGAGATCCGTGAGTGACAGCGCTGGTGTTTACCTCCTTTTGTCTCTGATCGATGTTCTGTATCCCAGACGTTCCATTGAGGAGCATCCCGCTTGTCTCTGGTTGGACTCCTGTGTTGTGGCCCCCTGGTTTGCAGCTTGTGAGGCCTTCAAGTTTGTTCAAAGCCTTATGTGCTACATCTTTGACTGACAGCTCATTCTTTGTATTTTTTCTTCGATCTTCCGTCTCGAGCTAAACACTCGGGTGGCTTACCTTGTCACGTAGAACCCTGCGTGCGCCGGGTCTGCTGTGAGTATACTCACAATTGTGCACTCGACCGATCTAATTCCACTTCTTTTTGCCTCGGTGGTGCACACGAGGCGTGCGCCGTTTCAACAGTGCATGCTTGCAGTTCCCATGGAGCGAGTTGTCTACAATCTGAGGAGGAACATGAAGTCATCCTCAAACCCAACTCAACCAACATTTCCCAGCCCGTTATTGGTATGCAGGCTTTCAATGCAAATGCACCGTGGCGCCTCGAATATTGTTGATGAGGCGAATCCACTATCGCTGAGGTGTATCTGACTCAGGGATAATGTTACTTTCCAGTCGGAGGGACGTGTTTGCGGGCGGATTCGGATTATCACGGATTAGATATCCAGCCGCAGTCGTCGCTAGTCAATCGACTACTCTGCCTTTTTCGTGAAAAAGGTCGACAACTTTGACATCCCGTTGACATTTGCCTTTTTGAGCTTCTCTACCCCATGTGATCCCTTGCCATCCTTCTTCCGCTTCTTCGTCCCCTCTGAGGCTGTCGCGCCATCAGCCTTTGACTTCTTGGTGGCGACATTCTTCTCAGATTCCAGAAACGACTGCTCGCTTGCGAGGGCTTTCACATGCGCATCAAGTTTTGACAAACTATATCGCCCCTTTAGCATTGGCAGCATTTGGGAAAATCGCACTTGGTACATACTCATACGTGGCGAGGAGTTCCTCCTGAACATCCGGTGCAAGGTATTGTCCCAGCATCTCGCAAGCCAGTCTTGTTCTTCCCACTATGTATTATTAAGTTCAGCCGTTAGCTATTTACAGTCACCACTCACGCTCAAGCAAATCCTCGTTTTTGTCTTCCATGAGTGCATCTTTGGCGAGACTCCGCACCAAGCATCTTGACATCTCCGTGATGCGAGGCGTTGCCAATGTTGCCACCTTCTTTCTCAATTCTTGTGTGAGCTTTTCAGACGAGTACCTGAACACCGTGATCTCGGCTGTGATCTCTAAGACAAGTCGTGTAAGGACAGGGTCTTGCACGTGAACCATTTGGCTTGCCTTTGATCTCACAAAGTCGCTTCATGGCCTTCTTGGTGCATTCAAGGGCGGAAAACTTCATTACATCCTCCACTCTTATAGACACCGATGTGTCCTGCGAGGTGCCAGCCGCGGATACCTCTGCTATATGCCTTGCCGCATCTTCGAATATATCTTCTGCCGGCCGAAAGTTTCCGGTGCCACCATTAGGCTTTCAACATAGTTAGACTGTATTCGGCCCCGTATAGCGATCCCACGCTTTACCTGTTTGATCGCTCGAAGTATAGGTATCAAGAGGAACAATGGGTCCATGGGCGTCATGACAAGGAGTTTTCCATCTGCCACCCGTTCAGCACTCAAGACGACGGAGTCCCGTGAGACATACCTGAGACGACCTCGTCGCCGTTAAACCAGGAACGTGCGTTGGGCGGTTCCACCGCGTGCACCTCTAGTACCTTAGAGATCCGCTTTTGGTCGGGCTCGCCCTCGTTGGGGACGGGCTCATAAGCCAAGAAGAGAGATGCAATGCCTGAAAAGTAACGCTCCACGATGGCGGTTTCAGTGGTGAGAGGTGACGCACCTGTTCTAGGATGAGGAAGGCGCAGAAAACGTGGTGTCTCGTCGGGGAGTTGTGATACCACGGTATCTATCACGTCTGAGGTACCCGCCTTATTGTTTGAATCGCTGCAGGAGAATCTCGGACGTACCTAGAGGCAGAACAGCAAAGTGGGTATCCATTGCGAAGCGAATCTCAAGGCTCTTTGGTTCCAGTTATTCATACTAATGGATCACGTGTAGACGCGTTGTTTGGTTCACATCAACAAAGGTGGTGCTCAAGAACGAAAAGGTGTATGTACATACAAGCGAGAAAAAAAAGTAGGCTGGCGAACGAGATCCCGCTTCACATCGCTCACTAAATAGCTACACAAATGATTCCTGTCACCAAACTGATCGCCAGAGTGGCGGAAATTGATAGCGTTGGACCTGGTGGGCATGGGGATGGGGGCACGGTTGCAGCCACCGATGGAGTTGATATTGCAGACGTCGTGGTTGTTGCGGTTGAAGACGATGTAGATGTCGTGGTTGTGGTCGTTGTTGCGGACGCGGGTGGCGCGCTAGAAATCGACGGCGACGTCCTCGAGCCTGAAGTACCTTGGTTTGTGCCAGAGGCAACGCCTGAGCCGGATGGCGCCGAACCACTAGGACCAGAACCAGACGGTGAGATACCGTTGTTGGCACCAGATGTACCCGAGCCAGGAGAACCCGAAGACGCTGCATCAGTGCCAGAGCCAGCGCGAGATCCGGAACCAGACGACGGGACACCATTATTGACACCGGAGGTACCCGAGGCGGAAGAACTCGAAGACGCTGTGTTAGTGCCAGAGCGAGAGCCGGAACCAGACGCAGTTCCGTTGTTTGCACCAGAGTCACCGCTGCCGGAAGCCGAAGACGCTGTAGCACCATTGGAACCGCTGGCACCTGAACCATCTCTCCCAGGCCCACTGACTACTTGACTGTTACTCCCACTTCCTGTTTCAGTGGGACAATTGGGATTCTGTCGAGCAAGAAGCCTGCCGCTGGTGGAGTGCCCGTATTCGTGACACCAGACGAGTAGATCGGCAAATGTACGCTGCGATAGGCCGAGGGGAGGGGCGATGGCGCGGCGGTTAAGGAGCATCAGCGTCTCGTGGGGATTCGGATAGTTGAGATCTGCAATGACACACGAGACGGATGTGATCTACTCAATCGAATCTGTGAGTTGACATGGCGAGACAAAGGCTGATAGCGGCGCCAACCTCATGGACCAGGGTCAACGGGTGGGACAACACGCCGAGTGGAACCAAAAGGGCAAGGGAGATAAAGGAGAGCATGGTGTAAAGAGCGTAAAGGCTGTTGAACAGAGAAAAGATGAGAGTCGGAGGCAAGGATGGAACAAAAAATCGCGATTGTTTTTAACGACGAGGTGGCTGACGAGTCAGCCGTCGGACTGACATGGTGAGCAATACACTGTCAGCCTCCTGGTCAAAAGGCGCGCACAAATAGGAGCCAGCAGATATGGCCGTGCCCGGGACACCACAAGTCGCTGTGCTCGATGGAGACGTCAGGTGCATTGCCAACCCTGGCAGCGTCCAGGAGGATGGCAAGCTCCGTGCAGACCCTGATCTGAGATAGCCTCGAGGGTAGTGGCTATAAACCCCGAGTAATGAAACCAAAGTGGGGCGAGTGAAGTGTGCGAGGGCTGTCCGGAGGCAGTGAGGAGGGGCGGGTAGTGGTGAACGGGGCTGGAGGGGTGGGAAGGGAGTGTGGGACAAAGAGAGCGCTGAGAAGGGCGATTTGCGTGCTCGTCGTCGCAGGCAGTGAGGGTGTGATTACGTCACCATCCTGGACAACATTGAGGACCACGGCGGAGGCCGTCCGGACCAAAAAGACGGTCCCACTCGATAACGGCCCTTGATGAGCACATGGGGGTGCAGTGGGAGCAAAGGCTGCGTGGCCAACCCCAGCGACCGTCGGGAGATTTGTAGCCAAAATGGATGAATTTCGTGATTATCTTTATGGTAATAATGTGCAAAATCGCGAGTTTCGTGCCCAAAGAATGTGGCACGGTAGTACCGGAGTTCGTCACGAGCGGTGACGATGGGGCCTTGCCCGGCGTTGTCCGTAGCGATGGCCACGCGTGTGAACATTTTCCTCAACAGCATCCTTGACGACCTCTTCCCTCC